>JAFREE010000061.1:0-134874 GCA_019400425.1 Hymenochaete sp. R1 | reverse complement strand
AATTGGCTAATTTTCAGAACAAATGCATCGGTAAATATCTTCTTTATACTCTAATCTATCATCCTGCCGAGCGAAAAGGAGAAAGGAGGTGAGGTGTGTGTGCCATGTCGGCGGCAAGAAAAGAGGGAAATGTGTCACACGCGGGTTGGTAGAAACCAACTTTCCCCTACCTTACCATGGTCGTCCCTCTTTGATTATCTCTTTCTATGGCGTGAATCACACACTCTCGAAGGCAGGAAAACCCATGAGAGGCAGAAGGAGGAGTCCATCATACCGCTGAAGGCTCTCACGAGTTACGAGGATTTAGAGTGAAGAATATTAATATCGACCAACAGTCCCTCCCTGCCAGTGTGATTGGAAGAGAAAACCTGATCCAAACAGATAAGCATAAAAATGAAGATAGGACTGAACGGAGGAGAGAGGATCCTAGATAATGCATCATGGATATTAGAGACAAAAAAAAACAATGGCGTCGACGTGCTGCAATCGATTGTGCAGTAAAGTAAGTTTGCAAGTCCGTCCGTCCGCATTACGCAGATTGAAACAGAATTTGTATGACTGGAATTCATCTTATGATACGCTTAGGTAGGTTTGTACAACGCTTGTGAGTTCACTTCCTGAACGGCTTGAGAAATATATGTATATGAACCGACTTTATGCCATGAAATTTTATTCACTGCTACCTTCCACTCTTCAGAGCTTTGAGTTGAAGAAATTGGCTGGAGCTGTTATTGGATTCGTATTCATGCTATGACTGAACCTCTTATGGGCGTACGGTAGACGACTGACTGTATACGAGATTGGAGGTGAGGCAAAGCTTGAAGAGGGTTTGAAAAAACGGGGTGGCAATAAACATGCAAAGGATGATAATCTCCGCTCGAGGCACTGAAAATAGGTTGAAACGAAGAAGTGGAAGATGAAAGAGAGAAAAAAGGAACGTGTGGAGATGCAAATAAAATGTTGGCTAAAAGACAAAACTTGGATGAATAAAAGAATGACGTGAAAGGAAAGGTACACAGCAGCATGCATCGTAGGGAACACAAAGCAAATAAAAATCAAAAAGGAGAGGAAAGAAGTCGAGGAACAAGCATCATCACGAGAATTGCACACATTAGATCTTACGGTAGAGTATAATAAACTGTTTCTTCAAAAAGAAGAGATAACCCCTGTCCCATGAATGGATGAATATGTAATGTTTTAATGTTCACTGTCCGATTTTCCAGCTCGAAGGTGGTATCTTGCTATTTCTATGTTGAGCAGGTAACGGGGTATTGGAAGGAGCTGTCCTCGTCCTCGGTCTCGGACCCGGTCGCGATGTTGACGAAGCCACCTGCGGCACATTACCGGCCGAATCCGCCCGAGGGAACCCATTTTCGGGAAATGCGGCGCTGTTGAGTGCACCCCCGCTCGAGTTACGCTTGTGCCCACTGAACGCTTGCGACCGACGGTTGGAAGGCCCGAACGACTCGCCATATACGCTCGCAGCGCCCCAGCCAGCCTCGCTCTGTGCACCCATGTTGCCAGCGTACATTGACCTTGGCGCAGGAGGGAACATAGGGCCGGTGTTGCTCCACATGTTGTTCATGCCGTTCATACCATAACCACCCATCCCCATACCTCCTCCACCAGACGTGAAGGCGCTGACGCTCGAACCTCGTTCCCATTCGTCCGCAGCGGCTGCCATAGCCTGCTGCGCTACAGCGAACTGGTAGGCTTGCTTGGCTATGGCCATTGCTTGCTGATGCGCTGCCATGTAGCTCTGGTCCGCATCTGGCGGGGGTGGAGTGATCATGAATTGCTGGGGATTCACGGCCATGTTCATTCCCATGCCGTTCATCGGGTTCATTCCGGGCATGCCTCCCATCATCTGCGGCGGCATTGTCTGCGGAGACCATCCCATGGCCATCGGGTTAAAGTAGCCTCCCATGTTGTTGGGCATCATAGGATGAGGCATCCCGTTGTTCGGGGGCACGTTTTCCTCGTCGTCATCATCGTCAAGGGCGGGTCCCTTACCGTTGATAACGTTTCCAAGCTTGTGAGGTTATGAGCGAACTTCATTTTGGGCAAGAAAAGTACATTTGGGAGCTTACCTCAATCGCAGCCTTCGCTTCACTGCGCCTCCGATCTCGTCTCCTGTTCTCCCGTTCCTCCACAGATTCGTGATCTATCCTGGCATATCCGTAACTTGATTTTTTGCCACGAATAGTATCATCGTTATCGAGTTCTGCCATTTGTTCCTGGAAGCTAACGCTTGCGCGCTTCATGTGGCCTCGAGCACCTTTCATAGCGCTTTGAGGAGTCGATTTGGGAGAACCTGGACTCTCGTTATTGGTCCGAACCTGAGGACTAAAGTAATCGCTTCCATCGTTCGGCGTCAAGGGTGCTTTCCCGCTTGATGATCCCCCGGTCGAGCTGGCAGGGCTGTCGCGGCGCTTTGTGTTAACGACGAACGGTCGCTGAGGCGAAAGTTGAACGCCTGGCCTCGAGAATGCTGAAGATGATGATCCTGTCATAGACGACACAGCGACTGAAGAAGTCGAAGAAGACACAGAAGGAAGAGTGAGCGACTTCTCATTTTTGAAGCTGAGGAGCGGCTGGGAGTTGAAGGCTGCCACAGTAGTTTGAGAGCGGGATGTCGCAGTTGATTGTACTGAAGATGTATGACGATGGGACGAAGTACTCGGCTTTTCGGAGTGGTGCTTCGAAGGAGAACTCGATGCACTTGCGGACGGGGACTCTGCAGGCGCCTTCAGAGGTCTTGACACCACCCTGAAGCCCTTGTAGTGTTCTCGGTCTCGAACTGGAACGGGACATACGTCTTCACTTTTGTTGGATTGCGACGAATCTAACGTAGACATAGCCGAAGTGGGGTTTCTTCTAGTGCTTGCACCTATAGGTTCAGGAGAAGATGTTCGCGCGGGAGGTGTTATCGTGATAGTCGAGGCAGGAGAAATGGGCTGAGAACGCTCGGCTACAATGGATCGAGGGCTGGAAACCGAAGACAGATTTTCGATGCTTTTTGAACCGGAATGTTTGCGGTGTGCGCCCAATCCAGCTGCTGCTGTCAGTTTAGACAGCCTGCCATTAATATCAGTCGGACTCATCAAATTTGATTTCGGATGTTGTTCACGACTTTTCTCATCCATGAGAGGTTTTCCGGTTATCGGATTGCTTCCTAGATTAAGGTTTATCAATGGCTTTCGAGACGAAGTCGTGGTTGTATTGCTTGAAAGTGAGATGGCGCTTCCCGGACGCTTTGGCTGCGCCAACGTAGCAAGAGGTGCATCATCATCAGATGAATCACTGTCCGAAGTGGTTTCCGACGTATCACTGTCGTTCGGCATTAGCTTGGTGGAACGAACTAAAATATTTTAAATTTAGCATCACGATAGGCAACAATATGAATGGAGAAGAGAAGCTCACCTTGGCTGTTAGCTTCTTTGGAGGCATTCGCACGTTGAGTATTTGCCGTGTGACTAAGTTCACTCGTAGAATAGCTCCCCCTCTGCCGTGCATACAAAGTAGACGTGCGCGTTCCCAAGACTGCTTCTGCAGATTTTTGGAAAGAAGAGGGAGGTGGTCCACGCGCTGGTGAGCGTGAATGTTGAGAAGCGCGAGCGGGTGAACCGTGCCCGAGATCCGAACGGCTCGCAGTACTTTGCCGGTTCTTTAATTGGCTCGTCGTTTTGTCTCCATGGCCTAGATCAGACTTCGTCCGGTAGCTCCTTGTGATAGTTCGCTGGCGGCTAAGACGAGAACATGAACGAGACGGTGAACCATCTTCAGACTCTGATTCCTCCGAGGACGAAGTATCAGAAGAGGTGGAGGCTCTTTTCGAAGGACTCTGTCCAGGGAGAAACTTCGACCTCTGAGTAGGGGTTGGCGATGGGGAAGCTGCGGGTGAGCGCATGGCCCGAGGTTGTTTTGGCAATGCAAGGTCTGAAATAGACGATGTTGCAACCGAAATGGGGCGAATTGTCGGGCTTGGTGAACCAGTCAAATTCGTAGAACTCCGACGCGCTTGGGCTTCTCTGAATGCCGCCACAGAAATGCGTTGCGAGGATTCCGACGAAGCCACGCTGGCACCTCGCGGTCTCGACGGTGGCGCAAGGGATGAATGGGACGTTGATTGAGTTGGACTCTGATGTTGCTGTTGCTGTTGCGGCGACTCGGAACGGGGTTCGGGCAAAACATGACGAAAAGATTTGAGATTGAAAGACTCATCCGTCAAAGGGGGGAGATTAAGTTCCTCATCACGAATCGAAGACTTTGACTTTTTGCGGTCCCGCCATCCAAAAAGACCACCATTCGCTTTTGCATTGCTCGGTGAGTCGGTCTTCTGCATTGGCTTGGCATATGGGCGCGATGCTGGTGAACCTCCGGCTGGCGGTGGGTAAGCAAGGGTAGGAGAAGAGCTAGCATGATGAAAAGAAGGAAATACAGAAAAGTTGGAGGAAAGATTGTCGACGGAAGTATCGAGGTTGAGAGTGAGCTTTTCAGGAGGTTTCAAAGGGGAGCTGGTAGCGCGGTCTGCAAGGCCGAACATGGACTTTTGATTCGACAATTGATGTTTCTTGGCAAACGGCAGACGTCGTGGTTTCTTTCCGGGAGAAGCTGACAAGGCACTAGGAGTCGATGATGCATATCCATCGTCGCCGTTGATTGACCTGGGCACGGAAAGGGAGGGACGGGTGAGAGCATAGTCATCTGGAAGGGCAGAATCATTGACTGCGACGGAGCTGGAACTCGCTTGTGAGCTGGAGAGCTTCGATTTGTCCTTCTTGAATAAGCCGAAGATGGCCATGTGTGGAAGCCCGCGGCGTGTATCGGCTAACCACACGAAGAGCACGTCGAAGACGTGAACAGGTGGGCGGGGCGAGAGGAAAGGTGGCGAGAAGGATGGAGAGAAAGGGAGAGAGAGCAGGAAGGATGGAGAAGAAACAGCGAGGAAGTCGACAGGGTGCGTGACTGTGCGAACACCATGCCGGTAAAATACGATCGGCGCCTCTTCCACAAATGGAAAGTCTGCACTTCTGTGGCACTCTCTTTGGCCCATCCGAAAGGCGCTTTCTTTCTTTTCTCTTCGTCACGGTAGCGTTGTTTCTTTCAGCTTTGTCTCAGACTACTGACTATCATGGCCAGAGCAGCATCCAGCAGAATATTTTTCGCTTTGTTCGACGCTTTGGTAGGATTTCAATCCTCTCTCCGCCACCTTTCGTAATTTCAACGCCGCAAGCCTCGTTGATTGATTTGATTCCAACTCTTCCCATCTTATCTCCTCATTCTTCATCGCTCAATGTCACCGGAGAGCTTGTGAACCTGCTCTTGCCTTTCCCCCTTTACTCAACTCGCACCCGGCTCGCTTTAGCGTGAGCCATTCGACGTCAGCCTCGGCAGCCTTGAATGATGGTAGTATAACGGGCGACATTTAATATTGGGGGTATGACGTTGCCAGCCTCCTTGACTCCGTGAATGGGTTTGATGGATCAAAACGCGTGGCGGGTAGCTCACTCCACACCCCCAAGGAGGTGGCCTTACCGGCCGAGGCAACTTGCTGTTTCTTTTCTTATAGTGAAACATAGCGATAGACGAGGCTGCGCGCACTTTATTCTGGACATTGAATTAGAGCCACAATGTTGAGCAGGACCTGGTCTGAGCTCGGAAATGTCAGTAGATGTCGGAGCTTTCGCGATGTGCGCAGCCACAACACAACGCGTGTCAAACACGAACAAACAACGCACTGACAATAGACACAGCAATTCCTTCAATCTATAAATATATATACTCAAACCTCGCAAAGAACTCAAATACCAAACTATTACTTTTCATCCAATATAACTTTCGTTTCATGAGGAAAACGATACCAACATTAACTAAAATCATCAAATACAAAATTACAACCCACGGCCAGGTTCGGAATCAAAATCGAAATGAGGCTGACGTTTGGCTCTCTTTGGCCTGTCTGCCACATTTCCGAAATAGGATCTCGAAGGGCTGACTCTTTCAAGTGTATAAGAACTGACCAGTTGCACCTTGAATCCCTCGCCGCTCTCTTGTCTTCTGACTTGCATCCGCTCCCACCAAAGGGTTTCCTCTAATGGCCAAGTCGCGCACCCCTTTATGCGTCTGGTCGAGGTCTCCCTTATGGGTCCAGTTGTGAACACTCATAGTCCGTCACTCAAGAAGCTCCAGGATCGTAGTAGCCATCGTCATCCGACCCATCGTGGATGACACCCCCCGGCATACCGCGTAGCTACGAGCATCCCTGTTAGGTCCTTCGACAGTCTTGCTCTCTCGACAACCCAGTCACTCGTCGTGCCACCTGCATGCCAGCCGCTTCCCAGTCAACCATCCATCGAGTCGTTCGTGTGTGTACATCCCACAAACTCGTGAAGCCTGCTTGCAGTGTCTCTCCCCTCCCCTCCACCCTACAATGGCGGTCAGCCTTTCGCGTCAAACCTCAAAGGCTGACCCGCTCTATGGCTTGGATGATCCAGCCCACTGTGGACATCCACTTGCATCTGCGTCTTGGAAAGGCGCGCGAAGATTGATCGAAGGATATGAATATGCCGTCGAAGTGGCATCGAGGAAAGGTATGTCATCTGTCAGCCTCATCCATAGACCTTAGGCTGACATATTCCCTCTCTGAGACTCCCGAACCTGGATGTACTATCCTACCACGTATCGAAGCTCTTTCGTATTCTTGATCCGTCTCTCACTCCCAACCATCCCCGACAACCCCGTCGTGGTCCGCAAACCCATAGTTCATAACCATTACTCCCTACGATGGCCTTCGCAATAGGCATGCTTGATGTACTTGGATCCCAGGCTAGTAAAATAGTTTGTATCGGGGGGTATGAGGCTCCCTGGTTCATGTAAAGATTGTATGTTCGTGCAGAGGTAGCAAGTGTTGAAGCACTGTGTCGTCATAGATGTAGTTTTGCGTCAATGGAATTGTTTTGGTGGACTTCATAGAGGACTGTATTGGCCTTGAAGCGGCTGTGAGTCATCAGCGTTGTTAAGGCATTGGAAAGAAGTGTGCAATAGTTCGTCCATATCGCCATCCAGATTTTAATTCCTCGATACGCAAGAGTTATGAAAGTAGATGCTTTGATTATTTGACTAGACCCTCGCCTGCAATACTAGTAAATGCGGCACTTGGCCTCTACAAATGACGTTCGCATCCCTCCAACCCTCTCCTGACACGACACCGCCTCTAAGTATCTGTGAATGTAGGATACCCAAGCATTAGCACTGGCGATATATAACTAAAAAATGGTACAAGTAGAGGCTAGAAATTCTGCCCCGCGTGATTTGTTTTTGGTTGTACCCTCTTCGACCCAAGCATCATTCGTACAGGGTTCTCCGGTGCCGGACTCGTTTCTTGGTCTATGCCTGGCTTGGAAATGATTTGAGCAGAGAGTTTTTGAATTTGGTCCAAGAGTGTCGAGTCTGAGTGCATAATCTGTCCTTCCATCGTTTCTCCTTTGGAAAGTGTCCTAGCTTTATCATGAGCCATGCGAAGGAGGAACGAGACAAATCTACCGGCACAATATCAGCATGATGTACAGACAGAGGCGGTAGAAATACTCACAGCTCTTTTAAGAAAGCAAAGGACCAGTTCTCCGTCTTTTCTGCGACCGCAACCGCCAAATCCTTTTCATCCATTTCAAACGAGACTGAAACCGATTTTCTTGCGCCCGTATTGGATGCGATTTTACGCAACCATTTCAAGGCGTACGTGGTACGTAAAGATTTTGTTGGGAGCTTGAAGTTATACTTGACATCAAAGCGAGATGGGCGGTTAAGAATGGCATCATCGATGGTCTCGGGATGATTAGTTGTCGCGATTGTGAGAATGCCTTCGTTTTGGGCCTGGAAGCTATGTTAGTGTCATGCATAGGATGTAGAAGAAAAGTCTTACTAGTCCATCAAGCTCATTCAAGAAGAAAGACCGTACGGATGGTACGAGCAAAGAGTCCAAGTCTTCAATAACAAGAATACATGGTGCTTGAGCTCGGGCATGGTCAAATATTGTCTTAACACCTGTCTCAGGTCCCTGCAAAGTAATATATAAGGATTCACACCCTCGAACACGAACGCGATGAGTTTGGCTTACCGAGCCGGTTGAGAACGACTTGACGTATAAGGAGGACTGCCCCAGCTCCTTCATAAGAACCTTGATCGATTCGGTTTTCCCATTGCCCGGAGGTCCCAACAACAGAAGCCCACGTTTCCATGTGACTCCAATGTCCTCATAGATAGTCTTGCTCTCGAAAAATGTGCGAGTGTCGCGTCGCAAGTCATCGAGAAAATCTGATTCCAATACTATCTCATCCCAGGATGCACCCTGGATGGACGTCCATAGAGACTTGTCCTGTAGCCAACATCCGTTCTGGAACACCCACATGGTCTCCTTGAGGGATTGGACCCATCGATACACGCCCTTCACAAGCTCATGGCCCGGACTGGCCGTGCTAGAGTTCACTTTGACGTCCTTTACAATTTCGTCGGAGGCATCGAATACAATGATGTACATCGTCTGTCGCATCATTGCCCACGTAGCCTTGTACACGATGTAATCGGTATTCTTGTGCCGGAACTTTATAATACCGTTCAGGAGACGAGAAGCGAGTGAATCCCCTTCGCCATCCTTTCCTTTCGAGCTCGCGCTTGGAAGACCCCCGCTCGGTTTCGTAACATACGAAATAATCTCGGTCCTGGGTGCGTTCTCGAACTCGGGTTGGACGCCTTCTGAGAGGAGATAACCAGATAGCTGAAAGTCGCCATCGAGGATAGAAAGGTGTAGAGTATTAGGTCCTGAATGGAGGGCTTTTATAGCGGTTTGGATCCCGTGTACCTCATCGGTGGACGTGCCAGAAAATTGGCGGTCCACAATGGTTGCATAGGAGTGCATTGTGGGACGATGGAGGCGTCGAATCGCGGTATGAGGTCAGGCGTACTCCGATACCTATCCGTTATATACTCTCAGGAATCCAGTTTGCCGCGAACAACTCGAATCACCGCTTTCAATGGGAACCCCCTTCCGAAATCATGGAGTAGCACCGCACCGGACTGCACAGCACGCTAAGTCATAGGATTTTGAGTTTACGGAGTTGCACATTCGACCTAAAGTTCACGTACGGGATATGATAATCCACGTCGAAATTCACAGAAGCAAGCATTGAAGCAACGTGTTAAGCATATGCATATGAGTGTAAAGTAGGGAGCGATATGACCTCACTCACCAGTTTCTGACTTTTCTGTACCATTTAGCGCACGTCGACAAATGGCCTGACGTTCATGTAAAGCTTTTGACGCCGACGAGTCAACTATATGATGTGCCATTATTTGACTCTTGAATGTAGCAGAGATGAACTTCGATATGGTGAATGCCGAAGATTTGGGAATTGGGATGATGTTCAAGGTGAACAGACCCGAAATCATGCCAAATGTTCTTACGTAACACCTCCATCGGCGTTTGATTGTCAAACAGCGGCAAATTGGTAATTACTTGTTCTCGACGACCCAAGTTCAAACTACGATGAGTAGTCCAGTATCATTTTCGCACTTATGCAAACATCATCAAGCATTAATAATGTAAGTTATAAGATGAATGTTACGACTTACATGTCAGAAATCGGACTAGGAGGGCTTGACGGAGCTTGGAGGGCTCGGCTCGGGACTGGTGAATCGGAACGGTGAAGCGACAACGCGTTTGCCAGTGACCACTGGCTCGCCTTCTCTACGTCTTTCCCATCTTTTCCCAATGGGATGTTCATGTGGGGACTCCACTGCCCCCGGAGACGTCTCCGACTGCACGAGAACCTATATTGACATCCCAGAGGGTTTTGGTGCCGACCCATTCCATGATCCTTCCCTTCATTATGATCACGCTCCTTGGGAGATTGGTGAGGTCAGTCGCTGCACGTTTTCTTTTTCACTACCTTTAACTCCGGATGCTCATGTATCTTTGGATTGCTACTTTTTTTAAAAAAATTAGATGGAAGAAGCCTTGAGGAAGGCCACTACTGGATCCTTTCGCCACCTACGAGGTCTTCGGTACTCGGTGCAACTCGGTGTTGTTTCAGGAGTGGAACTCGACCAAATCTTTGAAACCTGTAGACGATTTATCGTCTCATCTTCACAAGAATTACTCATTGGTGTCAACACTCACATTAGATTGTTCACGGAATCCTGCGCCATCATAATCATCTGCAACTCTAATGCAAAATTCATGGGGAACGAACTTAGAAATGCCAAAGTTGCGGATGCCTACCGGCGTGGACTCGACACGCTGAAGGATTTCTTTTGCCATCCGGGCACGAAAAGCCTTCAGACTACCGGAGATATTGACAGTACGGCTCAAGACCGTGAGCCGCTAGTAAGCGTTGCGCATTACTTCTTCTTTGCTGCAGCTCGCGCTCTGTCTTACGCTGCTCAGACTGATGACGTGTTTGCATTTGACGAAGAAGCGTCTGCGTTTGCTGCTTCTATATGGAGAAACCATTATAAGGATCCAGATATCAAATGTTCTCGGAGCGCAATCACGGTCATTTGCCTTTTCACCGAGAAGGATGATCTACGGCATTTTCCACTCGAGTTGCTCGTTGCGAATCTCTTCAAGGAGTTCCGGGGCAACGAGGAAAGGATTGCTGGGTCCTTCACGAAAGTTTTCCACCGGATCGTATCGGAATGCAATGATGGCCACTTAAGCACGGGAATCGCACTCTTCTTCGCTTTCTTCAAGTACATATCTGACAGACGTTTTAAAGAGGAATGCTGTGAGAAGATACGAGACGCTCTATTACGGCAGGGCATGATAAAGCACGTCATTGAGTTTCTACTAGCTTATGACGCTAGATTTCATCGGCGTTGCGGCGCAGACTGGATGACTTACGGTCGTGCTGTGGATTTTCTCGTTAACAATTTCACCTCATCCGTTCGTGGGGCGCCGTGTTTGAAGTCCGCTCTGCACAACAACCTCCTGCTACTATCGCATTTTCCAAAGGGCATACGAAGATCCTTTCCACACTTTATGAAAAACACGTTTGATGTCCTCCGAAGCATTATAGTAATTCATGCTCATCGAAAATCGATACTGGAAGTCGTGTTTTCTGCACTCAAGAGGACTCTTAGAGAGCACGGTCATGATGGAAATGATTGGAGATACCTTTTATGGGCGATGCTCCCAGGTCTTGTCCTGAAGTATGTACGGGAAAGCGGGTATGATTTGACTCGTGTTCTTTGTTTCAACGTGAGTAATCTGGGTTTTTGTTTATTTGTCGATAGTACTCAAGCCTAAGATTCTCAGCCTGTTTGCGAGGCTCACATGGCAGTGTCGAGTGTCAAAAAGTGCTCCCACTGCCAACTCGTATCGTATTGTTCCAGAGCATGTCAGAAGTCACATTGGATCGACCATAAGCGATTTTGTGACGAAATTGCAATTAACAATCGTACGTACTCGCGGTCTACACTGGTCGGCTCCTTCGCTGATTAGTTCATGCAGTCGTTACGTTATTACCACACTCAGACAAGGCTTTCTTGATGGACACTGCTGTGTACCAGATGCACCGTTTGATTGACTATGAGATACAGCTGAAGCAGTCGCCCAGTAATGGGGAGACAATAGCTACGATTGCACACACAGATGATACTGAGTTCTGCTGCGCCCTGACAATGCTTAAGGAAAATTTCGATTGGGAACTGTCCTGTTTTTCCGACGAGAATGCGTTTGCAGATGACACGAACCAATTATGCTTGCAGGTTGTAGAGTGCACGAAAGCTCGGCTACGATCCGGGCGCACGCAAACGCTAATGCTGGAGATGGGTTATGGAGACGATGATAATCGCCCTAAGGAAGATTGGACCAATCCAATCTACGCCCTGCTTTACGTACCCTGGTCCGACCTCCGCGACCCCACCCGTCGAATCTCGACAGCCGTAGATGAGATGTGTCGTGTTTTATGGGATGTCTTAATGATAAATCTTGGTCAGGACGACTTCAACACCGTTTGGTCGGATGATCACTTGCGCGGGCTTGTGGGTGGCATGGTACGAGAGAGGTGGCCAAATGTCTTCTATACCAGGTCTTAATAAGAAGGAACCGGACTATTTCTCTTTCTTCCTCTCATGATATTGACGCCTACATTCTTTTTAAACGCCTTGCTTTCGGTACAGGGATTTACCACAGCATCTTATCTCGTTTTATCTTCACTCTTCCTTTTGCTAATACCTATTATCCCTTTATCTACTTTGCTTGCTCCTTCGGTAATGCCATTGAATCTATCTAGAACTAGTTGCACCCGTGACATTTGTTTTGTTTGTTTATTTCTGTTTTATTTGCCTGGAATACTACACAGTCCATAATTTACTAAGGTCCATAGATTTCTAATATAATGATATCGTAACCTAAAGTTGATTATATGTTAGAAATCCGAGTCAGTGCTCTATCCCAACAGCTCATTGTGTCGGTGGTGACGGCGAAGGCGAAGGCGAAGAACCCGGTTCAGGTTCGTATGTGCGATAATATCCCGCTTCAGCACCTCGCGTCATGATATACCGCCTCATGATATCCTCCTTGTCGGCAGGTGTCATTGCGACCTCGTAGCCCTCCGACCCTCTCCTGACGCGACGCCGCCTCCCATACGCATCCCTGCTATATACATCATCCTCGTCTTCGTCGGTGCCTGCTCCACCGGAGTTGGCTATTGCACGACGTCTGAAAGCATTTGAAGGTTGAAGAGAAGGATTGAGCGATCCATTTTCGAACGTCCATGGCGATTCGGGAAGTTGGAAAGTTGAGTCGTCATCATCGTCATGGTCATAGTCGAAGCTGCGAATAGAGTTCGGGTCTTCCGGGGGCCAAGCCTGCCCGTTCGCTTCTGCAAAACACGATGTTATTACGATGCACGACGATCGAAGCGAAGATGTATAAAGCAGAGGGCGAGTTAGACTTCGACAAGTCCTAGAAAGCGGATGCTGCTAGGGACGCACAGACAGGCTCCAGAGGGCGAGCGCCTCTCAGGATGTGTAAAACGGGGCCTCTAAGCTTATCAGGCTTGATGACCTGCGTCCTCCTCATCTGACTCCTCGGAGTCGCCTTCCCGGTGTCGCACAGTGAGTTCTGACCACCTACCATCAGCTTCCACTATCGGATACTTCAGCCCATCTCCCGCTGGTATTGAAGGACAACACCACATCAAGGGGTTCTTTCCTAGAACGGCCTCTATGTTTGCTAGAAAGCCGATGTTCTGCATCCATGTCAAACGTCGTAAATTATTGTTCGCGAATGATCCATACGTACGTATGGAAATTTAACCTGAGATAAGCGCAAGAATTAGTTCGGCATCTTCTTGATTCATATAAAATAATTCGGACCTCATGTATCTTCCCTCTCTTGACGAGCGTTGCCACCTTGTCTTTTTCCCACCCCTCAATGGTCGTCGAGTTCTTGCTGAGGCAGTAGAAGTGATATAGACTTGATACAAGTCAGTCAAGGCATGCTATATCAGTAACTTCTGTTCCTCATACCTGAAGAGTCCAACGGAAGCAAGCACAGGAAGGCATGTCACATAATTAAGGATAATAAAGACAAACTCTGTCGTGCTTGGACCATCCCAATAATGAGCATTCATAGCCTCGATAGAACGTCGGGTGATCATAAGAGCATGATAGGAGCACGCAATATCAACAAAGAAAAGAAATCGAATGAAGTGACCATAGTTGTAATGGCCGACACAGTTGTTCAGCCACGGACAATGGTGATCCATTCGCAAGACGCATTTCTTGCACTGACGACAATGATGAGCACGAGGCGGCTTATAAGCATTGCACATTCTACAGTATCGCGGCGCCCCAGAGAGTCTCTTGACTTCGTAGCCTTCTCCTGAGCGCACATCGGGCTCCTGAATGCCAAATGTGAATTTCAATGAAATTGGGGAAACTCGTTGGAGAACTCGCCCAAGATTTGGGAACTCGTCCCGGATCTGTCACCACCGACAGGTAATAGTTCCAAAATAGCAATCCAACCAATACACTTCAGCAACTCCATCAGTTCTGAGTAATATTATGGAAGAAGTTCGAGAAGGTGCGTACTTAAAGGGCAAAAGAAGTTGCAGTAGTTCCACGGAAAGTACTCGTCCGTACCACGGCCATATTATGAAGATCTGCGAAGAGTATGCAATGAAGACAATGAGGGACGTTGTAAAGCCGACCCAGATGCGACCCAGAAGGCGCCCCATGGCGTCGACTACGAAGGAAGAGTCAGCGTCGCTGTGCGAGATGCGTCAACGCTTGCCACGGGTGGATGGCAATGCTTCATCACGCGCTCAGTTTCCCACGATGACTCCCATGATGAAGCCGAGTTTGAGGTCGCTCGTTCAGCTTTCGTTCACTCCTTGTGTTCGTAACACCACATTACTCAATATTTCATCTCAGTTTGCTACGATGATGCAGTACCTCATACATCTCCATAGAAGAAAGCCGGGCTAATTAAGAGGCGGTTTCATGTTGCTCAGAAGACCAGAACCATAATCGGCACTTCGTCGGGTTGTGTCATTTAGTCTAGACATCTTCTCAAGTTCATTCAGGAAACAATTCGCTGGATGCTATGCCTCGTGATACGGGGCCAATCATAGCCTCTGTTAGATCATATTCTTAAATATACAGCGATATTTTTGTGGTCTGATTCTAAGAAGGGAGTCAGGTGCGTATTTTTAGAAAGTATTTTACATGAAAGCTATACTTATCGTTAGTCAGGTGGTGTCTAGGTTTTGAGAATCGACTCCAGGTGTAGGGTAAACGAAGAAAGTGAAAATGCCTGCATCGTTCTATGTGTCTGGGCGTCCTTGAAATTTCTCGGGGTATTTTGGACCTAAAAACTGCCGGATCCGACATATCACATTCTGGCCTGGATACGCTTGAATATCGGTCTGAATAGAATATCGCAAAATGGTGGCACCAATTGCAACATCGGCGCCTATCCCCCACGGAATACTCCCATGTCTGGCCCCCGCCGTTAGCGGTTTTTCGGATCACTGGAACGAGGTGATGAGCTGTCCCTCAGTCTCCTGGACGTACCAACATACTCGATCCGATATTGTTCCCTGTCGTCGGCGAAACTTTCGAGCTATGTCGTATAAAATGGCTCTGATCCTGTGGCGAGTTTGTTACCCAGCAGAAAGCACCAGGTCGTCAAAATGAAGTTCGCTGCACTCGCCTCCCTCGTTGCATGCATCCCGGTCGTTGTCAAGGCCGCCGGCTCTGGAAACCCCTTTGACGGGGCGACCATCTTCCAGATCCCAGAATACGCTGACGAAGTGAACTCTGCTGCCGGAAAGTGAGTGTATCCACCGCGCTGTCTTTCAAAAGAATTTACTCACACTATCTTCAATTAGCATCACGGATGCCACGCTTTCCGCACAGGCCAAACAAGTTGCGGACTTCCCGATCTTCTTCTGGATGGATGTCGCATCCAAGGTCGACACCCTCGGCGACTACCTCCAGGCTGCTGATGCTGCAGGAGGGACGCCTCTCGTTCAGGCCGTCATCTACGACTTGCCCGACCGTGACTGTGCGGCTGAGTATGTCTGCTCGTTTACATTGGAGTAAAAGAAACTCACTGTTGTTATGAAGAGCCTCGGCCGGAGAGTTCTCCATTGACGACGGTGGTGCCGAGAAGTATCAGGCCTACATTGATTCCATTGCTACGCAGGTCGAAAGTGGGTCTTTCCGGCAATTAGGAGCTGTTTTTGAGGTACTAACAAGTCTGGTTTACCAGACTTCCCGAACGTCCGAGTCGTCTTCGTCGTTGAGCCCGATGGGTTGGCCAACCTCGTCACGAACCTGAACATCGCCAAGTGCGCCAATGCACAGGACACATACGAGGTATGATAAAATGCAAATTTTCCACATTGGGCGATTGCTAATAAGACCCCAGACCCTCGTGTCTTACGCTATCAGCAAGCTCCAGCAAGACAACGTCTGGCTCTACCTCGACGCTGGTCACTCTGGTTGGCTCGGTATGTAGACTACGTAACGAGCTTAAGTCAGGGTTGGCTCATTTTTCCTTCCAGGATGGCCCGCTAACATAACCCCAGCTGCTCAGCTCTTCTCATCCGTCCTCCAAGGAGCCGGAAGCGGCGCCGTAAGTCACCCTTTCCCCCTCTTTTACCTACGAATGATCCTAAAAAAAACTCGCGCCCTCTCTTATAGACCGTCCGCGGCCTAGCCACCGACGTCTCCAACTACAACCTCCTCCGAGGCACCGAAGACCCCGCCCAATCCCCCAACCCAAACTACGACGAAGAGCTCTACATCAACGCGCTCGGCCCTCTCCTCACGCAGAACAACTTCCCCGCGCACTTCATCGTCGACCAGGGGCGTTCGGGCGTGTCGGGGATCCGGACCGCCGAAGGCGACTGGTGTAATGTGAAGGGGGCGGGCTTGGGCCCGAGGCCGTCGACGGATACGGGGAACGATCTGATTGATTCGATCGTTTGGGTGAAGCCGCCTGGGGAGAGCGATGGGACGTCGGATTCGTCGGCGGCGCGGTTTGATAGTCGTATGTTGTTTTAAGCGCCCTCTCTTTCTGTTGGTCGTGGCTGATTGTGGGGTGTTTCGTTACAAGACTGCTCGCAGAGCGACGCGCTCCAGCCTGCTCCTGAGGCTGGCACCTGGTTCCAGGACTACTTCGAGCAGCTCGTCCAGGTATGGCCACATCTTGCCTCCATTGTTATACATTTATGCTTAGTCACTTTTCTTCCTCTAGAACGCGAACCCCACACTCTCGTAAATAGCTGACTCGTATCGAGGTACTGGGTACTATGTGGATGAATAGGCATCCGCTGGTTGTATATACAGTAGTTATCTATTTGGTCGCCGTTGAGGATGACACACAAAATCAATCATCATTCTTTTTCTTATGATTGCAGTCAGGCTGCGTAAAGTGTGTAAGCAAGACGGTGCGTTCCCTCCATCCCTCACTCTTCAGAATCAGGCGACTCCTCCGCCTCTCTATGAGCCCTCATCTCCTCCACCGTCATCGGTATCGTCCTATCACACTTCAACACAAACACCCCCTTCTCCTCCCTCTTACAACTCCCCACCAAGCCCATCCTCATCTTCACATACCTCTCGTCCGCCTCCACCCCACCCCACATCGTGTCCCTCCCCAAGAAATCCAGCCTCCTCAGGCCGTCCCCAAGCCCCGCAGGCACGTCCGCCTCCCTCGACCGATTATAATCATACGCCGCACTCACCGCCATCCTCTCCGCCTTCGTCCCCAGCGCATCGTACTCGTCCCGCCCCGCGCGCACCCGCAAGAACCGCGCAAGCGTCTCGACGACATCCGAACACGTCACGCCGACGTCCTCCCTGCTCGCGCCGACGTCGACGGACCATGCGAAGCGCCGGGAGAGGAGGCGCAGGCGTGTTAGGCGCGGGAAGGTGGCGGGGGAGAAGCGGCCTGTGGACCATTGGCGGGTGGAGTGTGGGGGGTCGTCGGAGCGCCGGATGAGGGAGGTTGGGAAGAGGAGGTTCCAGTCGAGGTAGGGGCGCTGGGAGGGGTCCTCTGGGTGTGGGGGTTGGAGGAGTGGGTTCAGGCGGATGGGGCAGTGAAGGATGGAGGCGTGTAGAGGATCGAGCACGGGTCCGTCTTTTTTGTCATAATTTATTTTTTTGAAGGAGAAAAAAAAGGTAGAAAAAAGTTTGGAAAGAAATGTTATTAGCATCAGCGTGGAGGCGGGCGCGGGTGCATATAGCCAGCGTGAAACAGACGTACATCCCTTCCCCGTCATCCACCTCGTATCAACATCGCCCGTCCTCCCCCTATCAGGCCTCTGCACCCTCACAGGCATCCCATACTCATCCAACAACGCATCAGGAGGCAACATATCCGACCTCCCACCCGGCGTCGTGGGCAGGTACCCGCCACCCATCCACGGCGTCGACCGTTCAGACCTCACGCGCGACCTCGACCTCGGACGCGACCCTCCCGCATACGCTTGTCCGTACTCGTATGGCGAGTACCCACCAGCGCCGCCGCCATGTGCATAGCCGGGGTGCGCGCCGTAACCCATTCCCATTCCCATGGAAGGAGGCGGTGCAGGCGAGAACCCACGCGCGCTCTCGTACGGCGAGTGATAATACTGCCCATCAGGCCATTGAGCCCCACCAGCAGATCCAGCAGAAGCGGCGTACGGCTCCGCGCGCAAGTACGGGTCGGCACCGTACCCTCCTACAGGGCCCATCCCGCTGACGTCGCTCCCTCCGCGCGTATGCGACCTCGACCTCGACCTCCTCATATCCGGTGGAGGCCGCCCGAAATCAGGTGTCGCTGCCGCAGCAGCAGCAGCAGCAGCGCGCGAGTACGAATGTGCGCGCTGCCGCATTGGGGGTGGTGGTTGGCCGAAACCTCCTCCCGGGCCCAGGCCTAGGCCGGGTGTCCCAGGCGGGGGCTCGTCGGACTGGATATACGAGTCCCAGTAATCCGCAGGCGCAGGGGGAGGCGGCTGTGCGTACGCGTACGAGCCCGACCTTGCTCGGGACATGGGTGGGGGAGCGGGGATGTAAGCGCTCGTGGGACGAGAGCGTGGGTGGTGGGCTGCTGCTGCTGATGGGAAGGGGGGTCTGTCTGCGTAAGAGCTATACGGGCCCGCCGACATTGGGAGGCCTTCGTATCTACCGTAGGGTGTGCCTGTGCTGTGTGCTGTTCTGGGATGGACGTAGTGGCTGGGATCGAGTTGGGGCGCTGCTGCTGCTGCTGGGTTTGATGCGGGGACGGGCGGGATGACGGGTAGTTGGCCTCGAGGAGACGGAGAGGGGCGCGGAGGGATGAAGGGTGGAAAGTCTTGATCAGACATGTTCGGTATCTGAGTGCGCGAGTAAGAGTCGATGGTGGTGGTTGAAGGGGAAGATGGCGATGAAGTCCAACTTGGATGGGATGGGATGGACCTGAAGCGCCCAAGCTCAAGGCAATCCACGTGTGGGACTAGTACTGACTATATGCGCGTGTCCACTGTCCTCACCGTTATTGACTCATTCCAATTCAATCCGCGTCTCTCTTCCTCTGATCGTATCGATGACTGGTATTCACTTCTATGATATGGGTACAACATGGCGGCCATAGAAAGCTTCCAAACAAAAAGGCAAAAAAAGCACAAAAACACAACAACAAAAAAAAGGAAATCATCACGTGAAATAATGTGGACACCTTTTCCCAACGACATCGACGACCACTCGACCACGACTCCTCGTAGCTCAATTCGTAAAGTCAACGACAAACACATTCGGCGCACAGAACCCAAGCCTCTTCTTCACGAACGCGTCGTCGCTCTCCACCGACTCGAACAACGTCTTTCCCTTCAGCCAGTCTAACCACCACCGCCCCAGCGCGCAACGCGCAAGGTTCACAGAGCCCGGTCACGATACGATACGATACGACGATTCGATTCAAGACGAGACGAGTCAGCATCCATCCAAACCATGCCCACCACCACCGGCATACACAAAAAAACACGCATACGCACCTATCCGCCTACACTGACTCGCCGCTCCGACACCAGAACCAGCTACGGACCCAGAACCCGGCCTCGGAGTATCCCACATCGTCGGGATCGCCCCCGCTCCCGCCCCCGAACCCGACCCCGCACCGCGTCCGACGTTCTCAGCCTCGCGCTGCCTCGCCATCCGTTTCACGCGTTCCTGCTCGTGAGGCGAGAGCGTCGACCATTCCGTGTCTGTCAGGGGCGTCTCTGCGTACCTGCGGAAAGTGGAGAGGAAAGACAAGACCCACCGACCATATCAGTGTCAATAAATGAAATAAATAGATAAAGTAAAAAGAGGTTGTAGAGAGTGATGAAAGGACAGCCTTCGCCGCGCAGCGGAGCACGGAAGAACAAGAGCACTCCGAGTCCAAACCGAAAAACACAAAAAAAAACGCAAAACGCACTCTCTCCACAACGCAACACACACATCCGCAAGCGTCACCCCTCCCGCCCCAACCCCAGACGGAGACTCCCGGCGAACAATAGTCACCCACGGCGCCCTCCTTGCGACGAGCACGATCTCCGTCATCCGGGGGAGCGTCGCCGTGTCGTCTTTCATCGTGAACTCGAGTTCGCGGTTTAGGTCGCCTGTGCGGCCTGTTTCGTTGGGTTGGGTTGGGTTTTGGTGCGGCGGTGGTGGTATGCGTATGAGCACAGTACCGTACAAGTATAACATAAGATAACAACGTGAAAGTCAGCATCCGTACCCCGAACATTCGAACGGCCGGACGCGCGCACCTGTGAGCAAATCAAAATCGAGGTGGAAATCGGTGCATTTGTCTTGCAGGATGGGGTGCACCTCGAGCTTCGCTTCGAGCAGGTAGAGCGCGGTGGGTGTTAGGACGGGTCCGTCTGCTCGTGTGAGTGTGATGAGCGAGAGTAAATCAGTTATGGCCCTTATGGGATGGGGACGGGCTGGGTGAGCGGGTGAGGGGGTGAGGGGCTTACAGGACGTTCCGGGGCCCCAGCGGGCTGCCATGCAGTACTAGCGATAGTAGTCGTTTCGTTGGGTGTCTAGATGAGAGTGGGTGTGTGAGAGGGCGGAAGTCAACTTGAAGGTGTGGTGTGGTGTGGTGTGGTGTGGTGTGGAAAGGCCTTGACCCTTGACCGGCGGACCCAGACTCGGACTCGGACTCGGACGCAGATTGGAGCGGGGACGGAAGGTTCAGGTTCAAGAGTGAGTACTAGTGAGCGAGTGAAGAAAGACACTGGGGAGACCAAAACCCAAAGACTTCCTTAAATTGTAATTTTCGTTATTGTCTTGAAAAAAACTGGATGTGTGTTGCCCATCAGCACCAGTACCATGTATGCATAGCAGTTCGTGTATGCGTTTGAATTGACTCTCGGATCTTCAGCATTTCGCACTTTCTCCGTCCTCGAGGATCCCACGAGGCTACATATGCACAAGAGCATACAATTGCAAACAGCTTATTCTATCGACCTTTCGTTGATACCAGTGCTGATGCTGATACTATTACAAACGACCACTGGCATCTACCTTCGTCATCCACAATTCAAGTCGCCGGATCATTTCGTTCTGCTTTACGTCGCCAGCCCCAGACTCGGAGGGGATACCGTACATGCATTACTCACGCCTCCTATCCCATCCCATCCAAACCAAAACCAAAACCAAAGAGCGTCTCTCGTTCTACTTATTCAAGCTCACACCCTCCACGCGCTCCCTCAAACGCTCCTCGACCTCCTTATTCCGCGCCTCTAGGGCGGACACCCGGTCCTCCTTCGACGCGTCGTACGAAACCAGCGTTTGGTTGAACCTGCGTCGCCGTCGCAATCACATGAGTCGGCGTCAGCGGCGGATTGAAAGCGAAAGTGAAAAAGGGGAGAAGGGGAAATGGGGAAGGGGAGGAGGGACTCGGTGACTCACGGATTCTCGGGCGACTTTTGGAATTGCTTGTAGAGGAGTTCCTGTGAGTTGGGGCATAATATTAATGTATACGTACGTTAAATGGTCGTTATCGGGTGATAGGGGGTGAACGTGGACGTGCCTTGTATTGATTGAGACGCAAGCCAGGATGCTGGGGAGAGGATGTCAGAGAGCATATAGTGAGTCGAAAGGGAAATGACTGACGTCTTTTCGAAGGACAGGAAGCTCTCGTTCTTGGTACATTTCGAAAGCAGCCTGTATATTTTAGTTTTTAGTGGGTGAGTTTTTCAGATAGGACGGGTGGGATAGCTCACTTTGAATCGACGCTAAACATCAAAAGTCAGTTAGTACTAGATACTTAGAACTAATAGTAGTCGCTGCTCACCTCTGGATGTCTTTCCAATCCCGCCGCCTGCTGACCCACACTCGCCTTGTCCGTCTTTGCATTGACGACCTCCATCATCTCAAGCGCATCGTCGATCCCCGTCGCACTGAACGACCTACACACCCTCCATTCAACCCTTTTCTTCCACTCGGGGTAAAATAACGGAGAACGTACTCGATCTTCCTCGGCGACCCATCCATCTCCTCAACCACTGACGCACCAGTGATCCCCCCACCAGCAGCGATCGCCCCAGGCCCCGCAGGCCTCTCCTTCAAGTCCTTCTTCCCTCCCCCACCATTCCCATTCCCAGTCCCAGTCCCCTTCTTCCCCTTCCCGCCTTTCGCCCCCGCCCCCGCCTTAGGCTTACCCCCCGCCCCAGCGCCAGCCTCCTCCTCCGCAAGCAACCGATCCCTCTCCGCCTTCGCCTCCAGCGCCTGCTTGCGTTTCAATTCCTTGTCTTCTTTTGGGTTGGCGCCTTTGGCGCCTGCGTCCCATTTGGCTGCTTCTTTGCGTTCCTGTGGGCAAAAGGAGGGGGGGGGGGTTAGTATGTGGGGTTCCTTTAGTTTGGGATTTGGGGGGATTGGGGAGGAGCTGGGTGGGAGGGGATGCTACGAGACGTCATGATATTTCATGGATGTCGATATCAAGTTGGGAAGATGACTCCCTCCAGACCGGACCTTGACGCGGAGACGGCGAACACGCATAGTAGCATACGCGTACAACGCACCTTCTCAGCAGCGGCGTCAGACGCTTTCTTCGCCTCGTTCTCAGCCTTCTTCGCGCGCCCCGATTCCTTCTTTGCGTTCCCGCCTTTTGGTGCCATCGTTGATTTTGTCGCCGTTGATACTGCTGATGCTGATGTGAGGTGGGTAAAGGTGGGACGGTGGGTTTGAGGGCAGGGAGGACAAGTCCGAAGCCGAAGCAGCTGCTGCTGCGCTGGTGAAAGTCCGATGGCGATGGGGGCTATGCCTATGCCGTGTCGATCGATGCTCTCAAACTCTTTGGCGATGTCCAGAAATCTCAGACGACGACGGAAAAAATCACAGTCCAAAAAAACAATGAAAGATTCAAGATGCATGAATGGTGATTGCTCGTAGATGCTTATTAGATGCGTGATGGTATCAGTAATAATAATCATAATTTTCCAGTTAATCCGTCTTTTCCTCGATCGCTGCGAGCTCGTCCGCCAACGCTACACGCAGAAATAAAATAAAAAATCAGAGAAACATCCAACATGTGTCTCCAAAAAGAAAAGAAAAGAAAACCACTTACTAGACACGACCTTCTCCTCCCCCAAGTCCTGCCCCAACGACCACCTCGCAAACTCACTCACCGCCAACCCCTGATACTCATCCCCCCTCGCCTCATCCACAAGCCCATGCTCCTTCGCCCACAGCTCCAACACCCGCTTCACAGGCATCCCGTTCAACGCGCCCGGCAACATAGCGAACGGCTGCTCGTACAGCGCCGTCTCTGCGCTCCCACGGACGAGTCGGATGGAGCGTGTGTCGAACCCGACGATTTGGCGCGCGAGGGCGCGGGAGAGCTTGGAGAAGGAGGTGCGGAAGGTGGGGTCTTGGAAGCGGGTTTTGAGGGTGGGCGAGCGGAGGTAGAGGAGGGCGAGGGTGCCCATTGTGCCTGCTGTTGCTGTTGTGGAAGACGACGCTGATGGTGTGGAGCCGTGGATGTACGGCGCGACGCGTACGCCTGCTTGGACGGCCTCGGGGGGTGCGGGGAGCACGACGCTCACGGCGCGCCTCAACGAGATGTTCTCCCCAACCTTCGCGATCGTCTCCCGAATAGCGTCGCCCACCGACCCGCCCGACACCGCGACGTCGTTTTTGCGTAGTAAAGGCGCGTCGAGGAGGGCGGAGACGGGTTGGGGACGGAGGAGGGTGGGGTTGTGCTCGAAGTCGGTGGGCTCGGACGCGTGGAAGGCCGTCGAGTGCGCGATGTCGTTCACGAGCGCCGCGAAGAGGGCGTTCCAGCCCACAAAGTCCGTTTCGCAGTTCAGCTCGACCATCGCCGCGCGCACTGCCCCTGCCCCCGCACCGGAACCCTCGCCGTAGCCTGGCTGAAGAACAGAGATGGCGACGAGCCCCTGCTTCGTCTCGCGCTTCCCTAGCTTCTCGGCCTTTTGGGCGCCGGAGGCGGTGAGGTCGGATTGGATCCAGGCGAGGGCGGCGGGGATGTCGTTGTTGGATGCGAGGAGCGCTTCGCGGGCTTTGGAGAGGGAGACGTCGGTGCGTTTGCGGAGCTCGGCGACGAGCTGGACGGAGGGTTTGGGGGGTTGGGAATGGGAAGTGTAGAGGCGTGGGTGGGGGTGAGGAAGGCGGGCTGGTGAGGATGTTAGGTGGTGTCGGAGGCGGCTTGAGAACATATTTAAGGATGTGGTCGCCGGTGGTGCGCGGTAAACGTCGTCGTTGAGACGAGAGGAGGAGGGGGGGGGGGGGGAGGAAGGAAAAGACGGCGTCGGGTATTTCTAATGGGAATGAATCCAGCGGGCGGTCAGCGGACAAATTTTGGGAACACAACGGATCGACGAGCGCTTTCCGAGGCAGGCTTCATCCCCTCCAACCATGTTCAAACAACCTCAGCCCGTCCCTCAAGACATCCTACTCATCCAGAATCTCATCGCGGAGACTTCATTAGAGCCTCAACGACAGCCCCCCACGAAAGTACCAAAGAGCTCAGAGTCGGACTCGGACTCGGATTCGATCTCCTCGAGCTCGGATTCGGATTCTGAGTCGGGCTCGAGTTCTTCTTCAGGCAATAAACTGGACAGCGACGATGAAGTGGAAGACCTACTGACTAAACCTGATATCGATAACGTCGACAACGGCGAAAAGTATGTCCTTGAATTTCTGGGATAACGTACCCTTTTTTTCTTTATTTACAATTCTAAATATTGCCTCTAGTGTACAAGCACCTTCCTCAGAGTCTTCAGACGACTCAGACTCGGACTCAAGCCCAGACCTTCCTGAACAACTAAACAGACCAAAAGAACTTGCCAACCTCGAGTCAGACGACGATGCAGACGCCGACGGCCCCACATCCACCGCTACCGCCCTCCGCACAAAGAACGAAGTCCAGGACCCAGACGTAGCGATCCCCGACATCACAGAAGTTGGCATAGATGAAGCCCTAGAGAAGATTGGTACCGTCATGAGCGTTATTGAGAATGTCGTTGTTGTGAAGGGGTTGGGATCTGGTATGGAGAATAGGGCGGCGGAGAGGGCGTTGGATAGTGGGACGTTGTTGGTATTTGGGGATCGGAGAGTGTTGGGATACGTTCGTACATCGTACAACGACCGTTTCTCCATCCAATCCACTTTGGCTAATTTCTTTTTTTCATTTTGCTTAGGTTGCAGAAACGTTCGGTCCCACATACCTACCTCTCTACCAGGTCCGCTTCCCTTCTGCATCCCAGATCGACAAAGACACTATCACGGCCTCTCGAGACGTCTTTCACGTCCCCTCACGCAGTAATTTTGTCTTTCCGAGTCAGCTGAGAAGGCTGAAAGGCAGCGATGCGAGCAACGTGCACGATGAGGAGGTCGGGGATGACGAGATTGAGTTCTCTGATGACGAGGCGGAAGCGATGTACAGACGTCAGCTGAAGCGAAAGTACGTTCTCATTCCTCCTAATCCTTTTCTCTCTTCTTCTCATGCTTAAAGCCTTACCTCCGACGTATCATTAAAACTTTCCTATTCTTGCGTTCTCTGTGAATATCCAGACGAGAAGCAAGACGAGACACCTCCGTCTCCTCAACCCGCTCCTCAACCCCAATGTCCAATCCCTCACATATGCGCGACCAAGACATCAACGAACCCCTCTCTCCCATCTTCACGTCCCCCTACGGCGAATTCAGCCCTTACGACATGGACGCGGCCATCCCATCGCCATCGCCATCGTCCGCTGGTACGGTCGCGGGCCCTTCGAGGCCCGCTCCGTTGCCTTATGATGACCCGTACCAGGACACGACGGTGCCGATGCAGGGTACGAGTGAGAGCTTGAGTGATGGGTTGTCGCCTGTTTTGGCGTCGCCGGGGTCTGTGCGTCCGATGTTTGAAGGGAGGGGGCGCGGGAGGGATAGAGGGGGAGGGCAGTTCCGTCAGCGGTCGGGGAGCGTGAGTAGTGGAGGCGCGGGCGGGAATGGGAGAGGACGTGGGAGGGGACGAGGACGTATGGGGAGGGGAAGGGGCGGTGATGGTGGTGGTGGTGGGAGAGGGTTTCCTCGAGGCGGGAGAGGCGGGTTCAATCACGACCGCGAGTCTTCATCTTTGCCTCCTCAAAGCCCCACGCAGTACGCTTACGGAACCGAAGAAACGGCATATCATGGTCAACAGAATGACGGTAATGCCTTCGGTGCTGGTGCTGGTGCTGGTGCGGGTACGGGAATGGGAAGTGGCTGGGGTATGCAGTTCCCTAACCAGGATTTCGGGTTCGGAGGGTACGGTGCGCAGCAAGGGTATCAGCAGTATGGACAACATCAACTTTATCAGCAACAACAAAACCAGCAGCAGTATCAGCACCAACAATATCAAAATCAGAACCAACAGATGCAGCCGCACATCAATCCTCGCTTTGCGTCGCTTTTTGGTATGAACATGGCGTTCATGCAGCAGAACGCGAATGCACACGCGGGTCAGTTTGGTGAGGGAGGAGGAAGGTATTATGGGCAAACTGGTGGTGGTGGCGGTGGTTATGATGGGGTTAATGGACTGCAGCAGGACCAGAGCCGTGGCCAAGGTGGGGGTGAGAGTAGAGGTGGGGAGGATGAGTATGTTCCGCGGTGATATCGAGTGTTTGTCTTTTCTTTTCCTTTTCTTCGATAAATAAAATTTTAAAAAATGCTGTATCACCAGTACTGTGCATACTTGTCTGTGAACTCAAGCGCTTTACTGTTTATTTCTAGCACTATGATCAAGTACTCCATCCATCGTGTTTGCTTTGAAATTTTGTTTGTTGGGTGCGGTGGTTGGTGTTGGCGTCTGTGGACGCGACTCGGCGTTGATGATGGCGGTACTTTCAAATTCGAGCATGGTCGCGGTTGTGTGGTTGTGGTACACTTCTCATCCTCGAGCTCCTTCTCGTCCACTCTCTTTTTTTTCGCTTTCTTTTCTCTGTTTGAAAGGACGTTAGGCAAAGCACGGGCACGTATCGTGGTGCACCCTCTTAGAACTAAAGAAATTACGAGAAAACTCCCGTGAAGGAAAAAGTTTGCAGCTGATTTGGACGCAGGCCTTAGGCTGCTCACTGCGAGTCTGTGCTCTCCTTCGAGCGGCTCCTTGAACTCGAACCGCCTCCCGCAAAATCGCAAATAAACTTTGGAAAGACAGCAGAGAGAAGAAGGCACGTCCAAAATCTTTTTGGTTTAGGAACTATAGTCGTATCTTATCTATATTTGCGCGCAGGGTTTACTAACCGAAACGACTTTATAACGTCGAGGACCAAGACATGGTCAACCGCGCCCATGGCCACCACCGCGAACCCACCTCTCGCCCCTCACACAAAGCACTGGGAAAACGTCCCATGCACGCCATCCCTCCGCCCAACTCCGCTCCCACCCACCCTCCTCGACCTACAACCCGTACAAAAAAGAAAAGTGCATCTTCGATAACAGCGAGGTCATCTACCGACGCCGCCTACCACCACATCCATGACAATGACCGGCACGACCACGACTGGATCGAGGAGAGCGCAAACGCAAAGGCGATGGGGAATGGGGGTGTTAATGGTGTCGGGGCTACTTTGAGACGGGTACAGCCTGCACGGGCACGCCGGCGTGTTGGGGCTGGTTCGCTCTTCGGGATGACCGATGTGGACAAGAGGGTCCTGGAGGCGTTGAGGCGGAAAGGTGCGGTGTCTTCAATTTAATCTCTTCTCAGATGGCTTAGCGTTGACGTTTATGTTTCTGTCTTGGTTTCCCTCTGAACGACTCTGCGTCACAAACCTACCTTGTACGATGCGATGCGAACATATACACAGGCGAGACCGAACCTCTCATCCCAGCCTCCACTTCCTTCATCCTCACCACAGACGCCTCCTTCATGCCCAACTCTCCTTCACCGCCCCCGTCACCATCGCAATCCCCACTCCGTTCGCCTTCCAATGCCACCCTTACCACCCCGACGAACAAAACACGACCACGCGCTCGTCTCAAGCTCGACCTCAACAACTCCGCGAACGACCTGTATTTCGAGCGGCCGGAGGTGATCGAGGCGATTCGAAGGCAGCAGCAGGTGCAGGTGCCGGAGTACTGTGAGTTGAAGGAGGACGAGAGGGTCGGTGGGCGGTTGAGAGCTCGGACGGGCGATGTGGTGCGTTTCGTTCTATTATGCTGTTTTTTTTGTACATTCGTTTTTGTTCATATTGTGCTTTTATGCGGTTTGCGATGGACGACGTGAATAGGAACCCCCTGAACTCTCTGATGCGATGTACGAGAAGCGGCATAGACGATATGAGATGGTGGAGAAGAAGCAGAGGATGAGGGAGAAGGAGCAGCTTCAATTCGAGCATTACAAGTTGAAGGAAAGGATAGAGCAGCTGCGAACTATGGATTCTCAAGCCTTCCTCTCCCTACCATCTGATATGTTTCCTTCCTCGGTGACTTTGGAGACGCATGATGAGACGGCAAGACCTCCTTCCACCAGCAGTGTTGGGGCTTCGTTTGGTATAGGACCGAGCAGCACTACGGCGTTTCACGAGGCAGAACGAAGACGAGACCTCATTTTGGGCGTGGCCATGACGCTGGAAGAACGGTACAGGACGCTCCTTCCGCCGCGATACGTCGAACCGAGATCTCATCCTCCCAACGACATGTCGAGCTCTGGCGACGCCGAGGAAGAGTCTTCCCAAGACGAGGAGGGCGACGGGCAGGAAGAGGAAGAGGGGGAAGGATCTTCATCTTCATCTGATGAGCTCACATCCGAGAAGACAGAAAGCCCCGAAGAGGTCGAGGTTGGACGGGAGAGCTCTCTGCGATCTGATTCTCTAACACCTGTTTCAGAGCAGAACGAAGAACGGCGCTTGAGCATTCTGAGCTCTGACTCGTACATGCGCTCGCTACCTCGCGAGGGAGTCTTCAGTAATGCTACGATGTCGGGGAAGGTTATCACTCAGCTTCCGCGTCCGCGCTCGCCTTTGCCTCTGGTTGGAAGAGGGTTGAGGGGTGACTCTTCGAGATCGGTGTCTGCGAGGAGTACCCCGCCGTATGTAGAGCGGCAGTCATCCATACCCAGCACTCAGGACCTCAACAACTTGGTCTCTCATCCTACACAGACGTCCTCCCAGCTATCCCCCCAAAACTCGTATCGCCCCTCCAACTCACCTCACCCTCAAAACATTGGCCCCGATCTCCCGCCGCCGCAAGGACATTCTAATTCTTCCGAGGACGCGTCTGCCATTCACGCATTCAACAACACTCCAATCAATCCACAAATTCTACTTGGGATAAAATATTTTCTCGAATCCCACAATGCCTTGAAAGGCTCGAGTTTGCATTCTTTACTATCCTCGTTGAACGATGGTATGGAGACTATGACATTTGGATCACAGTCACCTTATCCCACTACCGTCGGGACGCCGGACGATCGTCACCCACATCAACAACCACAACCCGAATCCCGCCCAGTTTCAGACGTGAATGGTGTAGGTGTCGATGGGGGTGGGGATGATAAAGCGAATGGACCCGTCGAGAACGAAGCAAGGGAAGGCGCCGAGGACGAAGGAGTCGGAGACTCGCCCTTGCCTCTGTATTCTCCAACACCTCTACTTCCAGATGAAATAGCAGAGCGAGATGTAGAACGACCGCCCGAACTTTCGTTACCGCCTGCCAGTCAGAAGTTTGCTCCAGAACCCCCTCGAGCTGGCGAATTCCTTCGAAGTGGCGGAAAACGAAGGAGACTCGAGGACGGGTACGAAGCAGAGCCACGAGTTACTCGAACCCAGGAGGAGGATGTGCGTTCCGTGAAGTATAATGGTGTCATCAACGACCGCTTCCTCTCACCTGCATCTGCATTCGCCTCCTCGTCCCACATCCAACCTTCTCCTTCACCCACACCCTCATACGCGCCCTCAGCTAACACTCGAGACTCGCGCACACCAAGCGTCACTCCCTCTGCTCTCGGCCTCTCCACCTCGATCTCCGTCTCCCAACTCAACACAGAAGACATCTGCGACCCCTACCTCCTCCAGTTCCTCCCCGACAACACCGCATCCACCGCATCCACACGGAATCCGACCCTCTCCAACCCTATCATCTCTCTTAAATCATACGATATTCTCTTCGGGCGCGGCCGCCGGACCCGGCACGAGATCGCAGCGATCGTGGGCGTATCAAGGCACAACGACGAGCCAGGGCGCGCGGGGCGCCGGACGATTCGCGTGGGGAGCAAAGCGTTTGGGTGTGAGGTGCCCGTGTTTGATTTTGAGTTGGCTGGTGGGAGTGGGGGGTATGTGGGCTTTGAGTTTGAGTTGCCGGAGTGGGTTTTGTATCCTGTTGCGTTGGAGAGGGCGGAGAGGGGTGCATTGGATGTGGATGAAGAGGGAGGGCCGTTGGTTGAGGTGGAGGAAGGGATGGGGCATGGGGAGTTCTCGAAGGAGGATAGGGAGTGGGAGGTGATGAAGGTGATGCGTGTGCGGTCTGTACAAAGTGGGAACGTGGATGACGGTCTGAGGGCGCCGATGCCACTGGTTGAGGACACGGACTTTGGAATGGCGAAGGGTATGGGATCGCTGGAGAGAAGGCAGAGACGCATGCGATGATTCTACTTGAAGCAGATGTTGTCGTAAGCTTTGATTCATTGATGTGTATGTGTAATCCGTTTTGGTTTTCGGTGTTCTTTTAAACTACTCTTTCATGAGGTGTTTCTTATTCATAAATTAGCGTATGCTTATGTGTGCACTGGTCTGAAAGGTGACCGATCAAAGTGGGGGCGTGGTATAATATTATATGTACATGGGATTGGTCCGGCGAAGAGCGGCGTAAGGGTAATGTGGATACAGCATAGGAAGACGACATAAGGGAGTAGAAATAAAGAGTCTACGAAAGAAAAGAATGCATAACTGCCCGAAGGCTACAAAATAAAGGATGAATATATCGACATCGTATCTGAAGAGCGGGGGGCCAAAGCCAAGAAGTATTAACAATATTAATGAAATGTCCGAATGGATTGGTTATAGTCAAAGAAAGAACGAAGGGGAAAGGGATATCGGAATGCATAAGGATGACGAAGTCGAAATGTCTATAAAATCTGTGCAAAAGAGCAAAAAAGTCAACTCAACTTGAAGTCGCATTGAGGATGATTTGAATGATCACTTACCCGCCCGAGGCCCAAAAAAAAGCAAGACAAGAATGCGAAATAAGGTGAAAATGAAGCACTAAATCCACCCAAGGTGATACACAATCATGCAATCACACAATACATTTTAGTTGTACTGTCGCTTCCAAATAGCTCTTGGTCCACGGGTACATCCGTGCTCGGTGCCTCAGGTCGTTGAGAGACGACACAGTACATCGTACACGCGCCTCCTCCGACCTCGTAGGATACGGGCCCGCCGTTGTTGCCTACGTCGGATGAATGTGTGGTGGATGAGGTGGGGATGGAGAGAGTGGTGAAGGAGTCCATTGGGATGTGTTTGGGGTTGGAACTCGAGTGATTTGAGAGAAGGGAAAGTCGAAGGTGGGTTGGGATGTGACTGGTTAGTTTGATGTGGTAGAGTGGTAGAGATGTGAGTTGAGCAGTTAAAGTGCTTGGGTGCTTGAGAGATGGAAAGGTTGGGAAGAGGGCGGAAGGGCCTGTGGTCGTTGGCCTATTTATACCGTTCGCATTCACCACGAAATGCGTCAGATGACCTCTTACATTGACTTCCAGCTCGCGACTTTGACCGGGTCGGAGCTGCTGTCATTGATATGGTCCATACGACGACACAAGAAAAACTCGGTGGCCATAGCACTGATACACGGGAATGTCTATTGATGTCTCTGAACAAGCTGTGCAGTAAGGCCTGCGCGTCTCTTGTGGAAAACGAAGATCTTCGCGTGTAGTTGGGTTAGTCGGATGAGCTCCATAAGAAACGAACTGTGTGATTCGCAGTCCTGTGCTTTATCTTGAGGAAATGAGACATGAGGGGCTGGTTGCCTAGTGACAAAGGTGAAACAGACATGACTCTTTGAGGAATGCAGTTCGTCAGGTTAGAGGCCCAAGCACCGGAGTCCGTCCGCAGCTGCGATGTCAAAAATGGAGACAGTCAGAACTTGACCCTCTGCAAAGGTAGACGGCGCTGCTCACACACATATTGAATTCTGTGACCGCTGTGAGATGTAGAACACAGTGCCGTTAGGAAAATGCAAGAGTCAGCAAGACTAGATTGCCGCAAGGAAGCACAATGTAACGGTTTACAAGCAATAGCCCTTCTCTAGCAATTCTCTGAGAGAGCACATAGGAACCCACCCAGCATTAAACTTATAGAATAGAAGTGCCGGAGCTCTATAAACTTTTGATGATGAGTGGTAAGATGGCAGGCAATTGATGAAGGAAAAGATTGACAAGAGCAGTCTGACCGATTTTCAACTCCTCTGATTACCTAATCAGGAAGCATGGACTCACACTATCACGTGGTTTTCGCGCGTGCCGCTACTTTTCCGACTTCCTTGGGCTGCTCGTCCGCCAACGTTCATCATGACCCCGCTGGCTTTACGGTCAGCTGCGCTGCATAGGCATGCTTTGACAAAACCAAAGACTGGCTATTCAGCGGCACGTTTTCTGTTACAGACCCGTGTCTGCTTGCAGGAGTCCGAGTCAACCGACGAGCGTCCAAGAGGCATACCGCTCGCTCATGACTTTGGCGGCGTAAAGGTGTCCAACTTCAGAGGTTAGTGATGTTCGGCCTTACTGAAGTGAGCGCTTGTTCTCAGAATCTTGCTCAAGCTCCCCAAACGCCACTGGCACAACGACTGGCTCAGGCGAACGAGGTACTACGACAACCGACATCTACAAGGCCCCGATCACCCAGAGCACCTGGAGGCGAAAGGCGTATCCGATCTGGAGGTGATGGAGGTGCAACAGAAGGTGCCTTCATGTCGAAGAGACCTCATACCAATCAACGGGCCCAGAATCCGAGGCAGACCATGACCAACGCACATCCTGATAGAGGTTCTGCAAGGCCTCCTCCCAGTAACTCGCAGGGTCCCAAGTCACCGTTTCAAAGAGGTCCAGCAAACATGAGCGACAGACGACCCTCCCCGAAAGGTGGCAATCGTCCTAAGTCTGCTGCTATTCGTCGCCCGAAGACATCCTCCAATCGTCAACGTGTTTCTGGCCTTCCTAATATGCCACGAGATCCCGAACTCAACGACTATGCTTTTGAGCGCTCCGACCAGCCTCCTCCACGAAAATACGATGAAGACGGCTTACTTGTCCTCAAGGGCAGACACTCCCAGATCAATGGGGTGATTACACCTCAAATACCGGACTTCGCTCCTTTTATCCCGGTTAAAGAGAGTAGCGGGACTGTTAACACATCGAAGCCAGTAGCACATACGCTTATTCGTGAAAGGATGGTCAATGCACTTCGAAAGACTCCATACGATAGCCGGAAAGCTCCGTTGCGGTCTTCCCAGCCTTTCGAGAATTCTCTGGGGCCTGTCGATACCGCGAGATTAGCTCTTAGCCGCGTGAAGGAGATGGACAATGGGAAACGAGAGGACGCTCTGGCGGTTGTGCAAACTATGCTATCAAAAGGGTCAAGGAAGCATGCACGCAATTAATTTGACTCGTGTGTCTGTTTTATACGCTGTATGCTAATCATTTAGATATTGCGCTCCAAGCTTTCGCAGTAATGATCATAGCTGAGACAGACTTCTCGTATTTGAATTGTTGCTGAAATGAATCGGTTTCGAGTCCGAGAGCCTGCTGTTCGCCTCACGCGCCTCGCACGCACTTTCTGATCGTCGTCGGCGATTGAGCTACGGATCAGCGCGCACGCGGTCGAGGCTACCGTTCTCAGCAGCTATGACAACTACACCGACGACGAGAAATCGTATAATTTCAAATCGCCCACGCGAAATAAAAATTGTCTCGGTCATAAATGCCATCAACACCGTAAGGAGCGCTTCACGGAGCGAGTACTTGGCGCGCACCTACGATTACCGCTTATTCAGAATCGGGCCTCCATTCCTAAAGTCGCCGTATATAAGGATCTGGTCTGGTGGTTGCCCCAACCAAACCTCCCACTCTTGATCGCACATACTGTTGACAATGGGCAACGAGAACGATTCAGTCAAACGGGCCAGCGTCGTGCCCAAGCTCACCGAGCAGTCAAAGCAAGTCCAGAACACCCGTAGCAAGTTCTGGTGGAGCAACGCTGCTTTCTTCCTTAGCATTCATCTAGCAGCATGTCTGGGGATGTATTTTCGCCCTCTTTCGACTCTGCCTCGAGCAACTGTGGTCTTGGGTATCGTGGTCTGGCAGTCTGCGTGTTTCGGGTACGTATTTCCGGCCAACGTCCGTATAACTAGTCCACCGCTTGTGTGCTAATCAGAATCCTTCATGGAAAAGAGTAACCATCGGTTATCATCGAATGTACTCTCATAGAGCCTTTCGAGCCTCCTTTGGTGTTCGAGTCGTTCTCGCGGCTCTCGGTTCTATGGCTTTCCAAGGGTCTATCAAAGTGCGTACCTTTTCATCGTCCTCGCAACGCTGTCCCATCTCCTTTCTCACGATCAAACATTTGTTATAGTGGTGGTGCGTTGAGAACTCCGATTTTTGTCCACGGATTGAATAGCTCAAGATATCTTTGTGTGCATTGTCTTTACCGGCGCCGCTGCCTTCCTTTTCTTTTGGAATTTCAGGTGCCTTCGCCACCGTTTGCACCATGTAATATGTTGTCTTCAGCATTTCTCAGGTGCTTTTAAAACCTTAACGCTAAAAACGACCGGTCTCTTTTTCCTTTTCTAGCGCTTCACGGATGACCCGGTGCATGACCCGTACGTTTCGGCCTTCCTCGACTAACCCTTAGCGTGTGATTCGCGGGTTCTTTCCCATGTGCTAAATCAAATTACACTAAATTCATTTAGCTACGCCGCGACTCGGGGCTTGTTCTTCTCGCACATGGGCTGGATCTTCTTCAAACCCAATTACGAAAGGATAAACCTTATTGACAAGGACGACTTAGACAGTGATTCAGGTGTGAACGATTATTCGAATGCTAATCTTACTTACGAACTAATTCCTACTTCCTGCAGTTGCGAGGTTCCAACATAAACACTATGGTACGCTACCTTGATCGTCAGAAAGACGGGAAAAAATCTGAACATATTTTACTTCCGTTCTAGTCCCCATAGCATTGTTCATGGGCTTCATCCTTCCAACGTTGATGGGCTTTCTTTGGAACGATCCAGTAGGAGCATATATCTGGGCCGGTTTAGTGTCGAGACTCGCCAGTAAGCCATATAGTTAACTCAGAGTATAAATTTGAGCTCAGATCAAATTTCAGTCTGGCATTGCACTTTCTTGGTTAATTCGTGAGCTGACATACCAGCTTGGTTGGCGAACTTGAAGTGACTGACGCTCACCAGTCTAGCGCATTGGGACGGTTTACAGCCTTACTCTGATGAAAACACGTCGAGAGGGAATTTGGTATGTCTTCAGGAGTTTCTTCATTATCTTTCTCACCGGCCTCGTAGATCATGGCGATCTTGACATGCGGTGAAGGAAGTCACAATTTCGTACGTTCATAATTCTTTCTCGCTTGCATTCCACATCCACTAATAAATTGCTCCTAGCATGTAAGCCTGTTCTTGGGGGAAATTATCGATTCTGGTGATAGAGCCCTTCTTTAGCATGCATTTCCCCACGATTTCCGCTCTGGCCCATCTCTTCTCTCTTGGGACCCTTCAAAGTGGATTATTCTCTTCCTGCACCGGTTAAGGCTAGTCACAGGCCTTCGACGTGCTCGCGAAGAAGATATTCGAAGCGCAGAAGCTTGGATGCGATTGCATGGCCACAGCCATAGTCATGCTAATCCCAGCGACGAGTCTTCAAACGGATACGTCTTTACATCATCGGAGGATTCTGATCTGTCGTCTGGGATGGAGAGCGAGGGTTGGGTTGGTGAGACTTGGAATAAAGATATGTTGAATGAATATGTACGGGCGAGGCCGGGAAGATGTGTGGTTGTGTTGGATGGATACGCGGTGGATGTAACGAAGTACTTGTCTGAACACGTACGTCGATATTCTTATCATTCGACATATGACCAAGCTCACTTTAATTTTTTCCCCTCCTATCAAGCCTGGCGGAGCCTCTCTCCTCCGTGAACACTCCATTCGCATAGAGCCTTCGAAAGAGAATAGTGGAAACGGAACGATCGACATTCCGGACGCATCAACTGCTTTCCATGGTGGAATGAATAACCATTCCCGTGCGGCCCGAAGGAGGATGGCTCAGCTCCGAGTTGCTCGTATTACTTATTGACTTAGATATAGTTTGCACGTTTAAAATAGTTTTTGGTTAGGATAAAGAGATTTATTCAAGTTGATGATTATGAAGTAGCACAAGATTTTATTACATAAGCAACGGTTTGCAAGCGTTGAATTGGCGCCCTATCGTCTCTTTCTATGAACTCGCCAATCTCTCTTCTACCACGAGCTTGCATCGTCAGACATCATTTTCTGCATTGCTTAATGTGAAATAAACCCATTACTAAGGTTAAGGCTTTTCTTCCCACAGATGGCCAATATCGATTAATCTATCTCAAGTCCGTCAACGAAGGGTCTCCGATAGCAGTGCCTCATTTCAGCAAAAATGAATTTGTCCTTCTCGCGTTGCTACCACGCTTACTTGCGATAATAGTGACGTATGCAGAGCTTTATGGACAAGGTTCGGGCATTTCAGAATGGACCGACAACGGACCATTATGAGCGTGAATCTCTGCATTTACATCACCCCTGCCACCGAACCATCACCTCCACCGCCGTTTGTTCCATGAGCAAGTCAAGGAAACCGTCTTTCGGCCGCAAGCGCTCCTTTTCTGAGCCTCAGGTGCCTCCTGGATTGCACTTGAGGGACGAGCAGTCAGTGCCGAGAGGACGCAGAGCTTCAATATCGCACGGGCCACCAAACGCGATTCCACTCTACGACGATTTAGTACCCTTGTACTCTCAGTCAGAGGAGTCAGTCGAGAAATATGAAGAAATCGAGCAAGTCGAGGAGAAGAAGAAAAAAAAAGTGAAGGTGCTTATCACATACAGAAAGCGTAGTAAACTGTTACTTATCTTGAGGCTTGCACACCTAGCGACCTCCATTCCGCGAACGGATAAAGCAGCGTATTGAAGACTTCTCGGAGATACCAACATATCCTAGTCCTCCGCCATCTCCAGGCGATTCGGGTTTGTCCTACCGTCATCTCGACAAAGAAGTAGAAGGACATTCGCAAGAGGTCCTCGTTGCGCTGTGGGGAAGAAAACCTGTCAAAAGCACATCCCGTCCACCTGCATGGAAATTCTTGTCATTCATCCAGTGGCTTTTCTTGAAATCTGCTTCCACTACTAGTATCGGGCGACCAGTCACGCTGCATAAAGACAGTAAGCTTTGATCCTTCTTTTTCTTGTTAATTTCATTTATCTTAACTTCCACAGCTCGCGACAACGAACTCAAGTTCTTAATTGATCTTTCAAATGCGTTCCTTAGATTCAACTCTCCTTCTCATCGCATCGAGGCGTTGATGATAGCAGTTGCACGCGTCTTCCGCTTTCCGGCTCTCTTCGTCATAAGGACGCGCTTCATTGAAATACATTACCAGAAAGTTACTAAGGGAAGTCTCGCTATTCAAGACAAAGTGGATGTCGTCATGCTTTCGAGTTCGTCTCTCAACCTTACACGCGTTGCTGAAGTGCATGAAATATACCGGCAAGTTTGTCGAGACCAAATCAGCGCGAGCGAAGGTTCCAAGCTTTTAAGGACAATAATGAAACGGCGGCCTGCCTACTCCAACCGGATCGACTTCATATTTGCATTCCTCCAAGGCTTCCTCCTTTGCGGAAGTTCGTTCGGCGGTTCTGTGTTGGATATGTCTGTTTCTGGCGGGTTGAGTCTCGTTGTGCTGATCCTTCAGCGAATTGCCGCAAGATCTGACCTTAGTAAATCGGGCACCGAGTGAGCTTGTTTACCCGAGTCCAAAATCCTCATCTGATTATCCTTAAATTTTTACAATTCACAGCGTTTACTCTTCTGTCTTAGTGTCCTTCGTCGCGAGGCTCTTATCCACCGACATACGCCATAATAAATTTTGCTACGAAGCCATCTCATCTGCCAGTGTTGCAGGTCTACTTCCTGGTTCAATCATGTGTTGGTACATTTTATCCTCTTACTCTATATTGTATATTGACTTTTTTTCAAAGTGGCTGGTGTTCTCGATATTGCTAACCGACATATAGAAATGGGAGTCGCAAAAGTCGTCAAAGGTCTCATGACATCGTTACTCCTCGGCTTGGGTCTTACTCTGGGCTCAGACATCTGGCTTAGGATTAGCGTCAGAGCTCTTAAAAAAGTTGAAAGGGATGGCGATAGATCAGAGATTTTCACCGGCCTGTTCAGTTACACAAACAGTACCGTTCCAGATTGGCTTCCTCAAAGTAATGTCTCCAGCATCATAGTATTCTCCGAAGGAATGAAACAGTCATCGGCAAAATTCATTAATGGATGCTATAGATACAATGATGCGCCATGGTACCTTCGCCCCATTCCTTGGCAGGCCCTCTTCGCCTTGATTCCAACTCTCATGTTCTTGGTCAGTTTGAGGCGAGGACAGGTCTGGTATAAAATGGAGATGTTTATCATGGTAGCCATTGGCTGCACAAGCAACGCAGCGACTAGGATTGTGAACAGTTACATCGGATTAGCTGGCCACCCGGATTACACAGCTATGATAGGAAGCTTTGTGGTCAGCATGCTTGGCAACGTATACTCGCGCTGGGTCGGAGGCACGGCTTTCACTGTAATGCTCACTGGAATCTGGCTTCTGGTTCCGACGGGCCTTGCTGAGGCGGGCGGTCTCTCGAGCTCGTATACTACTGGACAGGACGAATACACGCGCTCCTTGGACCTTGCACTTAAAAGTAAGCAACATCTTGCTCTGTCTCCTTAATATCGTTAAGTTCTTTATTTCTTCAGTGATCAGCGTCATCATTGGTGTTATGTCTGGCGTCTATTTGAGCAGCCGTATCCTCTATACTCTTGCGCCGAAAAGAAATGGCGGCGCTTACTTCACTTTCTGAGACTCTGCCAGTCTGGTTCTATATTATTTGTTTCTTGAACCCTCCGAATTGAGGCCCTCCTCTCTAGCGTAACCCACTTCAGTCATTCTTTTTCACGTTTTATGCATCGCTTTGCGAGTTTTTTTTTACTCCGCTGCAGACAGATTATTGGCCTCATTATTGGCCTCGGTCGACCAACTCACGACGGAATTTTGCATGTGCTTCTTTGATGTCTTACTAATTTATTCGATGGTGAAAACGAAATGCTGTTATAGTCTCGATTTATGTACCTTGTCACACGATTTTCACAAAATAAATTTGACGCGGTAGATTACTATTGGATAGAGCAGAAAGCACGGCACGAAGAGAGCAAAAATGGACAAAGCATATATTCACAAGTTACAGACCAAACGTCAATGGTGCCCCAATCCCCCCCCCACCGGGAGTCGTGCGTAAAAAGACGAAGAAACGATAAAGAAATGTCCTTGCAAACAACATCGGATTTTACGTGCCATTCTCTCTCATTTTACATGCACGTTTTCTCCACGTCCACTCTGACCCCACTCAAATCACTCGTCCTTGTCCCATGCCCCTGCTGAGAGCGAGCATTCACTTCTCCGCTATGGACACCAGCAATCATCGCACCCGTACCACGCCCATCCTTCCCCTCCATATTCCGCAATTCTACATCATCGGGACTGACCCCACCACTATCGCCACTGTCCGTCGTCGACGCGAACGCGGCCGAGTTGATGGTGGCCGTCATCGCGTTATTATTATTGCGGTTAGTATTCGTCGAGACGGACGGTCTCTGGCTATTTCCCCGGAGGAGGGCGCGCATCCCTTTTGGCTTTCCTTGGGCTTGGGTTTGGGATTGGGCTTGTGGGAAACCGAGTTTACCTTTGTTGTCGCTTCGGTCGCGGTAGTTCATTGTGGGGATGCCTGCGTCGTTGCCATCTCCGGTACCGATACCGACGCCACCACCGGCCTCGGAACTCTTTGTCGTGAAGAACATCGGATCCGAGCCTGACACCTCTGAGAAATACGTGTCTGAAAGCATCCCTCCACCGGACGCCGTCCTCCTCCCGTTCGGCGCATACCGTCCGCGTTGACGCCCCTCAAGGTCGAGGGTCGAGGGGTCTGTGGAGGTGTCGTCGTTGGAAGAAGGGAGGTGGAGAGGGAGAGTGGGGGTTCGGTTGATGGTGGTTGGTTGGGAGAGTTCTTGGCCTCTGGAGCGAAGGTCGAGGATCATGCGGCAGGCGAGGATGTCGGAGAACATGATGCTGAGCGGGACGTTGATGGCGGACATGACGGCTTTTGGTCTAGTTTTAAGTTTAGAGAGATACGTAGATGGATTAGTTGCTGAGGGATGATTTATTAACAGTCGATTTGGGAACTGGCTTACTGTAAGTAGAAAATACCGTTGATCTAATAATCAAATAGACTTAAGTTGCGGGTATCTTGACTGACTTGAACCGAAAATATAAATCGAACTCACGAGGTTTGCGATAGAAATGAGCACGAAATAGAAGATGCCTTCGTGGAGAAAGGTTTGAATGAGTGGACTTGAAGCTGCACCGTACATGCGCCTCAGCCGGATCGCTTTCCAGACCGTCAACGACGTGACGGTAGCATCGAAGGCAAGACTGGCCACCTGGACAAGTGAGTGTCCTCTACGTCAGGGAAAAACTAAGAACGTGTTGGAAATGGGTAGGATGCGTACGAAGAAACCTAGAATATGGGCTGAGTGGGGTTTGGACATCGGGAAGCAAGGTCCTTTGTCCTGTTGCGTTGCGTCAGCAGGGACTTCGCCAACACAATCTCCGCGGGAGAACTTACAAATGGCGGTGTCACAAATGGAAGTGCTAAGGAGCCATTGTAAATCCACGAAGGGTGATGTGTCAAAACGAGAAATTTGGACTCACGTAGCATCTGGGAAATGTCAACGTAGAGTTGGTATGTTATGACTCCAGTGAGACCAGCGCACAAAGCGAATAGGAGGTAATTGTTGCGATTGAAGAACGCGTACGTCCTGATGAGCAAGACCACTAGTATGGTATAATATTCGTTGTACAAAGTGTCGTCGAGAAACAGAATGTCAAATAAACACACCTTCAGCCCATGCTTGATTCCACATCGCTATGGCTACTGGGGCCTGTCCAAGAGAGTCAGACAGACTATGCTTTCAAACGGAAAATAAGAAGTTTAAGTACCTTTAACACCTTTTCGCACTGCTCCATTGTGTAGTTATTCACGTACACGCTCAGGACGTAAGGAATGACGAGCAAGACCCAATATCGACAGAGGATGTACGAAAACTTGGCCGCCGTCCATTTGGACTTCACAAAGAGCATGTTCATGAGCATCGACAGAGCACAGGTAAGACGACCGCTTACTTTCCAGATCTGTGAAAAAAAGTTAAGTGAGCGAGTTCCATAGGCAAAGTAAAATCCTTACGTATCTATATTCTCTCGGTAAAGAGATAATCCAGTCCCAAACGACTACAGCGTCTTAAAATTAAACGGGTAAGCTTATAGCCCTAGTTTTTTTTTTGCTTTGACATGGACGAAACACAAGACTTACACATGCCTGCCAAAAGAGTGCACAAACGCCGCAATTCAGTTCGGCTACTCAGGGAGAAAAACATTCAAAAAAATAATAGACTGGCGTACAGCAGAAATGAATCTGGGCGCTAAGAGAGGAAAAGTAAGAACGGAGTATTGAAGTTGATTGTAAGAGGTGAGGGACGTACACAAAAATGAAATGCTGGGCCTCTGCAATGGCAGCAGCCTGGGCGGCCGGTATGGCATCAGGAGAAGTCGAGTTGCTCATCTTTTACGGAGCTCTTTCGTGGGTATCGTGGTCGTGGTTGGGCCTCTAGTAGCGGCGTCGACCTAGTTGAAGGCGTAAGAGGGGGAAGGAGGACGACGACCAGTTCAAATCCAAGTCGCCGGTAGGACCCATTCCCTTTATTTTATATTGACGTCGCTCGCGATCGAAGAATTTCAAGAAACGGGCAAGACAGCTGCCATTTCGAGAGGGACGAAGCCTCTTTCGGCGTGAATCACGTTGCGATCTTCAAATGAGTGAGCGCAACACGCGCGAAATACGAATGCATTGTACCGACCCTTCAATCCTAGGACTGTTTTTTCTTCCAATTCTTTTCCTCGGACGAGAAGGAGTAGAGGTCGATGTGATGCGGAGCGATCAGAGATGAAATTCACCCTCCCGTCTGTTCGAAAAAAGGCGTGTCGATTGCCTTCATTCGCGTCTAGCTTGTGCGCCATGCGAAAACAGCATGAGTTTGACAGAGAAAAGGCGCTCTACGTGCACCATGCTCGGTTTCTTCGTTGTTGGCATCGCTTCCCGCAAGCTTCTCCAAAAATCATGTCTCAGAGTCGCAAACCCAGAGGTTGAGTGAAAGACAGAGGTTGAGAGACTTGGACCGCGCGCAAGATACTTCAATTGAGACGATCTGAATACGAGGAACGAGGAGATTGTATTGGTTGTCAGACACGTTCGAGGGTGGAGACGCGAACTCTAAGCCGTGAAAGTTTGAAGTGTATTTCAATTGCTTGTCGATCGAAACAAACTGAATGGGTTAGCAAAAAACTTCAGAAGAAGAATGCGAGACGACGTGGTCGTCAATATTGAGGATCGGAATCAACCTTCGCATCCAGATTAGGAAGCTCGGATCAACGTTCTCATTCGAGCCCGAGCCCCTTTCTCACCCAACGCCAACCAGGTCAGGCTCTCAGCAGTAGTCGATAAAAGAGAGAAACATATAGTATGATAGAAGAAATATTAAGTATATACGGGTATAAATTAAATCATGACGAGCAAAGCAAACAAATGCAAAACAACGGGAAGAATCAGTCTGTATCGCACGCATGTTTGGGTCATAGCTTCACCTTCAAGCATCAACTTCAATAAACAGACCAGCCAAATGTCAACGCCTAGCAGGTGACTAAAGTATAACCTTGAGCTTGATTACCCTTGGGACTCCTGTGCGCCACTTTCCCAGAAGCGCACAAACTGGCTAATGCCAGGGCAGATAGCGAGTCTCACGCGCTCACTCTCTTCCCAAATCCCATACCCAGGTCCTTCAAACCAGCTTCGAGTAGTCGAGCTTGACCCACTATCTGTCCCTGATCCACCCATGCGTTTGGAGTTGCCAGGCCGGCGACTAAGGCTGATACACCTCCCGGATCGAACCATACGTGCAAACGCGTCACGACGCTGGCTCCATTTCAGGCTTCGAAGTGTGGGATGAAGACGAGGAGAGAGTCGAGATTCTGGATCATGTGCTTTCCGGACTGGTGATGCTGACAGTGCTTGACAAGACTGAGAGATAGCATGAGCATGTGTCTTGGACTCTTGCGGCGAACATGGCTCACTTGCGGGAAGGACACGTTTGACGAGATGGGTCTCTATAACGTGTCTTATTCGCGTAAGCTGGAGATGTCGTGATGATTCGTATTGCTTGACAGACTAGAGGACACGACGCATATCGGAAACGTACACGTACACGTTAAGCTTTCATGTAAGAAATAAGACAAAAAGAGGTCGTTTCTTACCTCTACAGAATTGAAGTACATTCCCGCCCTCCACCGACGTTCGATTCCAAGGCCTCGTAGTATCCCCCAATGGATAAGGTCAGGTATGCTGGGCCTCAATAACCCGTTGAACGCAAACAATGCGTGTGAAATACGAGAGGGAGCGACGATACGGATTCGGGTTGCATTCAGATGCCGGTCTTCCACGAGGGGTACGAAGAATAAAGGGGAGGCACGTTTCAAGGCATGGAGGTCTGGAAGATCTAAGTATAGTACTGAAAATTGGTCAATGAGTATTGGTATCGTTCTGAGGGAGAGGTAAGAGCAAAGGACATACGTATTCGCAGGATGACCTCTTGAGGGAGCGAAGTCAAGGAAGCTCCCTCAGGTTCACTCGTTGTACAGTGTAGTCGAAGTAGACGAAGAGTTTTTTCCTCAGCCATGGGTCAAGCTGAGCTTTGAGCTCTTCTTGTAGATAGGTTGCCAAGTCCTTATGGTTGATGTTGAAGAAGCAAGGGGCAACACTGCTCTGCTACTCTGGTTTGCGCCCCTTCTCCCGCTTCGCACGGAAAGACAAACGCAAAAGGCAAGTAATCCGGCTATTACGTCATTGTAGAGGATTACTAACCGGACCGCAGTACCGGTTTACCACTACCGGACTTACCGGTGAGCTTTGAAGTTACGACCATCATGATATATCTCACTACTAGTAAAACGCATTGATAGTAGTGGTCGTGGAATGGCTGCCAGTGGCGATGGTATTTTTTATATTGTACATATATGAGCAAGAATGTATGAGACAGAGAACAACGAAATGATACAGCCAAGCTACGGATCAATCAACGGACGCGACCACTTGAGTCTTGCTTTCTTCTCACTTGGCTGAGCCCGAATGTATGGCATCAAACAGGCTCATCAAACGAAAGCTTCGTTCATCAAGCATGCAATCTAGGACGTGAATAAAGTCTGATACGATTTTGCCTCGCAACAACATCAACGACTGCGCCGCCCGCCGATTCTATATAGTCGTTCATGGGAATCCCCAGCAGCAGCAGGAGCGGCAGCAGAGACGACCGAACGAGCAACCAAAAAGAAATACGGTCAAATTACATGGAAGAACATAAACGCATCGTTCTCATGCATACAAAGGTGGATTCTTATAATCGATGGGATGTATTGAGGTAAGAAAATATTGGAAACAAGGAAAAGGAGACGAGGAGCAGGGAAGAGGAGAACGAAGATATAGAAACAAGAGAAGGAAAAGAGAGCAGGGAGAAGAGAAAAGAGGACACGAAGGTAAGAAAGGAAAAGAGAAGACTGAGGAGAATATATGACCCATGCGAGAACGGTTTGAGTGGACCAAAGAGAAGGGAATCGTAACAAAGAGGAAGGAACAGGCTCGAGAAAGGTGCCTCTCACAGTCATTTCCTGCCCGCTCAAGACGTGACGGGGGTTGGGTTTGGATAGTTCGTGACAATTTGTGGGGAAGGATAGGCGATCCGCTTCTTAACGCTGACGACAGTACTTGAGTGCCGCACAATCGCTGAGATTAGAATGGAAGCAGAATTGGGCTGAACCCGGTCCAGGATGGTGATTGTTAGAAGAGAAAAAGGTCGATCATGAAAGGGAGCTATGAGAGGCGGATTCAAATGCTCCGATCACATCCCCCGAATTCTTATCTAGTTTGGTCTAATCTCAAGCAATAACACATCCCGACTTCTTGCCGGGCTTTTTGTCCTTTGCAGGAGGGTATACTGAAACTTATAAGTGCTTTGGAAGGTACATGAGAAAAATGGACGATTACTCACAGACGGCTCGGATGGCTTCGTCAAAGACAGTTTTCAAGTTCTTCTGGGTCAATGCAGAGCACTCGAGGTACTTGACTGCCCTAATATCTTTCTGCATCTGAAGACCTTGCTGGAAAGTGATGGGGGCCATGCGTCTGAATGACTGCAGTGTCAGCACCTTTTCATAACCACAACTTAGGAGATACACACCTGTCGCGGAGCTTATCAACTGTTGGCTGGTCGTCACGGAGGTCAAGTTTGGTCCCAACAAGTAGCAAAGATGTCGAAGGAGCATGGTGTGAAATTTCTGGATACCACTGATGATGTACGACACTGTTAAACATTTCTCACTGATGTCAAAGATGATAACGACGACTCACTTTCGTTCTCACGTTCTCAAAGCTCGGCGGGCTGACGAGAGAGAAGCAGACCAAGAAGACGTCCGTCTGAGGGTAGGAAAGAGGACGCAGACGGTCATAGTCTTCCTGGCCAGCAGTATCCCAGAGACCGAGTGAGATAGTTTTGCCATCAATCATAACGCTCGCAGAGTAGTTGTCGAAGACTAAGGATGCTATCATCAATGGTCCATTCTAACGATAAAAGTTGTTTGATAGCACCTGTTGGGATATATTCGCCCTGGAAAGATAATGAAAACGCTGAAGATATATGAAGATGAGGCGACGTACTGGGAAAGCATTTGTTGTGTAAGATATCAAAAGACAAGTCTACAGCCAAGACATTGTCAGACGAAAGGCGTCGTGCAATAGTTTGTATTCTGGCACAGACCTTCCCAACGGCACCATCACCCACAACCACACCTGCGGCAAAGGAATTAGGATAACGTAGAAGACGCGTGCAGCAGAGTTCGTACATTTGATAGCCTGAACGGCGTTCATACTGATGACTTTCGATCTACCACAGAGCGGGACTGCGTAGAGATAGGATAGGACAGAGGGGCGCTACGCTGGCTGGCAATGAGGATAAGCAACTGAAGAGGGAAGCGGAATACACGAGGCAGAAAGGTGGGATTAGCGGGGCAGCGTGTATTGAACAGAGTGCACGTTCCCCTATCCCGATCAAACGACGACCTAAGACGTACATTGTACCGTTATAAAGCCAGAAAGAAAAGTGCGTTGGACGATAATGAAAGCGAGGAGAGTATGTTCAAGGCTGATGCTAAGAGAATAAATGGATCTGGTTGTTTCCTTCGCGACGACGGGTAGAAGGCAAGGTCGACGTGCTTGCTGCTCGTTGCTCGTTCTCAACGGTTCCGCCGGGTCCACCCTTCCGTTCTTGAGGGCCGGATCGACGCTGCCCGCAACCGCAACCGCAATCGCTCCGCATATTTCCTATGTTCCTTCTCTTCCTTCCTCTCTTCCTTCCTAACCTTTTTTTTCCCTATCCTTCGCATCAAACAGGACGTTCTGATATTTTAATTATTTTCTTCAAGGTCACAGTATGCTTAAGATATCTCACAGTCTTCGTAGATGGCAAGCAACGAACATACAGCTTTTGTCGAACATTTCAAGCCCAATCTGAAAATGTGCGTTTCTTTCTTTTTTTCCCCTTTGGTTCCGACTTGACTAATATTTGACAGCGAAAAAGGCGGTCATTCGTTCGTCAGCTGAAACTGGTATTGACTTATAATGAGTGATCATTTCGCTGTGTGACCTGAGGTTAATCCGGAACCCATTAACATTAGGATGAAGACTGGGTATACAACTAAAGACCAGTCAGCCTCTTCCACCAACCTATAACATCGGTTCCCATGCTACTCAACATCTTGTTGCCCTAATGTCCTCATTTCCAGAACCCGGTATTCGCAAGAGCTCTAGCTCTCTCTTTGCCCTCGACAAATTATGTTTGCCATCTCCACCTATAACACCGACAGTCTCTATCAATGCCTGTCTTAGCGGATCGGGAGAAATTCCCCTCATTTTCAATTTCCTCACCACTAGTCCGACTCCTCCTGAAGAGAGGCAATCCAAGATGGAAGCTCTCAAGCCCAGTCTTCCACCTCTTGCAAAGTTCTCTCCGGTGGCTGCCTTCTTTCCTATGAGTGATAGCACTAGCTCCCTCAATACGTTTGGGAAGCGAACGGGGATACTCAGTCCGATGACGGCAACTTTTGACTTCACGGGATGTGGATCAGCCATCGATTCGCCGCGTTCTTCGTTCTTCCACAGTTCGACGTCTTCGGACTCACTGGACCACGTCATCGTACCGTCGTGTAGCGCTCCCGCGGTAAATGTCACCGACTTCGACAACCATGAGGGTCAGGGGAAGAGCGAACACGTATCAGACTTCGCACACTCCGCTTATTTTGCCTCATCGAAGTCCCTTCGTGAAGAGCACCGGGCTTCACCTCCCTCAAATCGCGCCAACGAGGACAACAAAGAAAATTGTCTGGTAGCCCCTCGCGCGTATTGCCCTGATGATGACAAGACTCCGACCCAATCCTCCTTTCGAATCAGCCAACTCGATAGGCTCGGTCAAAGAGCCTATGACTGCGAAGACAAAACACCGACAAGAAGCTCGTTCCGCGAGAAAAGGATGTCAAGCATTTCTAACAAAAAAATCTCTGATATTCCAAACAGGCTTTCTCTCCCTTCAATGAACCTCACAAGAAGCTCGGTGCCCAGCCAGATACTTGTCGACGAAGACCAGACTCCGACACAGTCTATGTTCCAGAAAGAGCTGTCCAATTTTAAACACCCAGAAAAACCAAAAGAAGCGGGGAAGGAGTATGTATGGTCGAAAGAGGAGCCAGCGAGCCCTCCAATGATTGAGATCGATGAATGTGCCGAGATCGAAGAGGTTAAAAAAAGTACCGAGCAGGCCGAACTCGTCCCAAATCTCAAGCATGCTCCATGGCTCCGCGATACTGTCATCGAGCTCTGGATTGACCAAGAAGGTTTCCGTGCTATTCGTCCCCAATTCTTCCTCGGATCAGTTGCAAACGGATTGTTAGATCCCTCTGAAGAATTATCTTGCTCCCAACTCGCAGATGCGGACCCTCTCTTTACCTCAGTCGCAGAGTTTTTGCCTGTCTCTCGTTCTCCTCATTACTTCCACCATGCTGCTCTTGATCGCGGCCCGACGCTCAATCGGATCACTGTTAATGGAGATGAGACGAGGGATTATATCTCCAGGACGGCGACGCTCACTTTGCGTGACAACGGTGTGTTTTTTGTACAAGGGACGGAGGACCAACGACTTAACACAGGGGGAGCAGGAGTGGGACTCGGAGATGGCGGACCTGTCGTTCGGCTCAACTGGCGCTTTGAATATTTCATCTCGAGCAGGAGACCAGACGCCCGGAGCGCACACAAAGGCGAGAAGACACTCACGCCGCTCTCGTTCAGCTGTACGCCCGCCTTGCTAGATCGTTCGAGGGCGAACAAGGTCAAAGTTTTTCATGTCATGTGGAAGACGCTCCTTCCGAAAATCACTGCCCAGAAACTCGAACCGCCGGTGCTACCACCACTGCCAATAAAACAACAAGCTTCTCATACCATGCATGCAGGGTCTACTCGCGCATCTGTCATATCTTCTGAGTCTGTATCTGTCCCTACCCACGACTCGCATCAATCCCTGGATGCAAGCCCTTCGAAGGCATCCATCACCTCGCACAAAAGCGCCAGAAGCGTATTTGCGAAAGCAACAGCGCGCATGCGTCGAGGATCTATTTCTGAGACTATTCCTGTCCCGCCCATTCCTACCTCAGAGCAATCAGCGGATGTTTCACCAGCACCGCAGAAGACATTCTCGAAGCATAGACGCGGAAGTCTCAGCGAGACGAGTAAGGAGGAGCTGATGCGCGGACACGGGAAACTCAGCAAGCATAAACATGAACGGTCCCAGTCCGTGGATCATGCCACTCTGGGCACGGGCGATAAAGGTCATACGCTGAAAGGTTTGAGGTCGAGAAATGCAGCGTCGATTGCCGGACCCATCATTCCGCATGAAGAACTGTTAAAGCTCTTAAACCAGACGGACGAATCTGACGTTGATGGCCCGGTGAGAAGTGATACGAGGCGTCTCTCTTCCCGTGTGCAGACCGTCAATAATGAACGTGTTACAATTCTACCGGCACCTCCTCGTCGAAAGGCTTGAGCATGCAAAACAAGTCACAGATTTGTGGCCTAATTATATATAATACAATCCTGTGCGATCTATCGAAGCATATATTCTGTTTAATCGAAGGAATACTTATACAATATTACATTTAGCATGGTTCCATAGATATGGGAAGAAAAGCAACGATTACTAGTCTGAATCGAACCGAGACCCAGTCATAACACCACTCTCTGTGTCAAAAGTACCTCGTGAATGCTGCTGAAGCCGTTCTTCGAACTTAATAGTGTCTAACTGAGCCGATGACTCGTAGTCTATATCACCGTTTCCGACTTTTTTAATCGTGAGCATGAGGCGAGCAGTGAGGATAGAGTGCGTAACCCTCTCGATACTAAATTAAAAGTAGAATATTAGATCGAGCTTAATGCTCGAACAACTCGCAAAGCATACCTTGCAAGCATTGATTCAAGATCCCGCTACAAAACCGTGCTTATTCGCACAACTCCAGTGATCACAAATAAATCCAGCTTACCGAGAGGTGAGTTATGACCACAACATTGGCGACTGATAAGGCTAGGAAAAGTCAGGTCGAAGATAATTGTCTCCCGAGACGAGCCAATCTTACCATAGATGTATACATAAAACATGAAGCCTGAGTAAGAAACATTAATACGTATGCCGACAAGTACCTTGAAGCTACGCACCACTTTTGAACACCGCATCGAGAAGCTTAGACTTTCCTTGTTCTCTATCTACAATTATTCGTGAGCATGAAGCACACAATTCAAATGAAAGAAACTCACAGAGCTGTATGCCCTTTACGATCATGAGCACCAGTATCCCTACACAAAAGTGAATATAAGGTTGCCACTCGCTAATGCCATTACCTGGCCCTCACCAGCTTCGTATACCATCAGTATAATCCAGACCGCGACCAGCATCGTGTTTCCCGAGGTAACAAGACACCCGTCTAACTTACTTGGTAGCTGAGAAACTGGAACATTTAAGTTGTCAGTATCAATTAACGCATGGACACAAATTGTAAATCTCACATTGTATGGAATTCATGAAGAATACCATGATAACGATGTCAGCCATGAAGGCTGCTGCAGCCCAGACTGACATGGCCACGGTCTTTTGTTTCTCATTGCCCCAGACGGCACGCGTACGCTGCCATAAAACAACTGCAAAGAATCTCGGTCACTGCTGAAACTGCTTTTTTGGAGAACATACGTTCGGCGACAATGATACCAATGTTGATGAGCCCTGCAAATGCTTTATGATTAGAGGGAATGGTATGATAAGAAGCTCGGTTCGACGTACACCCGGCGCTTTTATACGCAAGCGAACACTCTTCGGGCGACATGTTGGACCGGAAGTGATCTACGAAAATGAACGATTCAGAGACCAGTCTCATACAGAGTTGAAAGAAACAACCCACGGGATGCTGTGATGGACAAGTCGACGAATGGTAAATACCGTGTCAGGAAGAAGAGCGCCTTCATTAAGTTCATTTGACCTGGCCAGATGAGGGTACGTTCATCTTCGAAGGTAAGGATGTAGTCGTAAACCTAATAAAATATGAGAAGTCTTGATATGCCACGAAAAGGGAAACATACAAGTAATGCGTAGCTCCCAGCTAAAAGTAATAATGATCAGCACGCAGTACCATTTGCCGGTGAGCAACTCACTGTCTATGAACTAAACGCATGATCAGATAGATATTCATTCACAATAGTCATGGAAGACGACGTACACCCGAAACTTGAAGGCCTTTTAGAGCATGCAGAAGTTCGAGAGCCTCTTGAGCAAATGCAGCCATGTAGTATGGAGTGCTGGGGAAGTCAGAGTCTGAAAGATGCAAATTTGATTGTCGTATATCCAGCCGTACATCTAAGCTCTTTAAAGGGATTCTGTATTAAGATGGCGCCCTCATGGAGCAGGGCATCTTTCGCAAAGTTCAATCTAATGAAAATTACTCATAAAGAACTGAAGGCGAGTTAGGAAGCAAGGGACCGCCGTAATCCCTTCGCGAGTTGATCTTGACCGATCCAAAGACCACCGGTACGAAGAGAAGAAGAATCCCCAGCAAGTGAATCACGAAGTAAATCTGAGTTCACACAGCACCGCCGAGCACGTTCCGGTTCAGGATACATCCTTCACCCAAAATGCCTCCGAAAGCTATGGAAAATCATTGACATCAGCTAAGAAGGCTAATAGTGATGGACGGAGATGTTACGACCGCGCCTAGCTCGAAACGAGTGAGTCGGCCTTTGCTCATGAGCACGTCCCAGAAGGTACACTGGGTCACCCGAAAGAGTGTGCGTACGCCGGGTTTAAGATATAATCAGGCTTATAATGTTGGAGAAGCGCGTTACTATAAAAAAGAGGAAGAAGACCACAGTTCGCTTCCTGCCAGTGGTCTAACGGCTGGGCAAACAATTGAGAATTCAGGAAATGGATCGAACGAGATAGGGCCTTCATACCTTTTATACACACCCACGATAAGGTCATTTGTACACATCAATCAACTAAGAAGATGATCTGCGTCTAACCATAACCACAGTTTTCGTTCACACAATGAACCCGTTCAACTATAGATATGTCCCCAAAGACGGATAGAAGACGTGGGCGCTAAAGCATGTCCTCCTTCCGAGAAGCATGGACCCAAGAGTGGGTTTTCCGTAATAAGTAATGAGATTGAAGATAGTGATAGGTGTTTTGTGCAGAAAATAGGATTCAAGAATTGGATTCTAGGACGAAATTCATATCCACTATGGTGGTTCAAAGTTGAACTTGCTTTAAGGCATGGACAGCGGACGCACACGCGGCTTTGGTAATGAAACTAAGAACGGCCCGGGCCGTTGCGGCAGTTAGCCGCGACCGCTTTTATGCGTCACGACACATTAATCTCATCCTCCACTTACTAGTGGCAATATGACGGACGATAGTAATAATGTGAATAGAAGAACGTCACGGCGGCTTGCAGAAAAGTCTGATTTCGTTTGGTAAGAGGGCTCTACACCCTGGACTATACCCGACGAAAAGCTGATCCAGTAGAGTATAGCACCTTAACGGCAACTACTAGACGTGGACTCTAACTGAATCTCAGAGATTACCCCGCTTTCTGTGTCGAGTGTTCGACGAGATTCCTGCTGCTCCTTAAATTGCATGCTATCCAAGTCCGACGCTGCGTCAAATTCTCTCCCTACCATTCCTGCCTTTCGAATTTGGAACATGAGGCGGCCGGTGAGGGTAGCGTGTATTACTCTTTCGACACTGCTCAGAGGAAGAAGTTATATGCGTATGACACAGAGAATATACAAAAATACTCACCTCGCAAGCATTGATGCAAGGTCGCGCTTGAACAAACATGATCATCAGCAAGGTAGACGATAGTTGATGGCAATGGCATACCGATAAGTGAAGAATCACCACGACATTCGCAACAGACAGGGCTGGAACAAGTTAGTTTAAGGAAGGTCTTCCTAACAGGGCCGTACCATAGATGTATACATAGAACATGAAACCTGATTTATGGCAGTGTACAAATCTGCATCAGTATTGAGGTGGAGAAAAACTGAATCACGTACCATTCTTGAAGACTGCATCTCGAAGTTTCGATTTTCCGTGTTCCTTATCTACAAGGGTCGTCAGATTATGGATAACGGACAGAAAGTCATCGACATACAAAACTCGACCCCTTTCACAATCATGAGGAATAAAATCCCTATTAAGATTTCTCATCAGCGCTACCAAGAATCAAACCATAAACATAAAACTTGTCTACTCCAAACCTGCTTCATATACCATCAGAATAATCCAGACCTCAACCAACATGGTGTTTCCCGACGTTATGAGGCAACCGTCCAGACCGCTTGGTAATAACACGTGTTTGACTATTCCGAGCACTTTAGATTCAGTACGTTCTGTTAGCTACGCAAGGACGGAGCCGTTACTCACAATCAATGGAATCCATAAAAAATAACATAATTATGCCGTCGGTAATGGAGGCAATGGCAGCCCAAGCCAACATATAGATTGTTATGCGCTTCGTGTTTCCCCAGACCGCTCGAGTGCGCTGCCATAGAATCACTAGATATAAGAGCTATTGAGCACGTCATGCCGCGGACTCAAAAAAGACAAGGCACCCACGCTCTGCCACCACTACGCCTATGTTAATGAGCCCTGCATAATGAAATCAGCTTCAATGCCCATTCGCTCTTCAATCTTAGACGTACATCCGGCGCTTTTGTACGAAAGCGAGCATGCTTCGGGAGTCATGTTTCTTTGGAAATGACCTTGTTTTGATAATGATTACATCCCGTACCCTGGATAAGCATCTTCAAATTCTCTCTAGAACAACGACCGACTCACGGGAAGCCGTGATAGAAAGATCCACGAATGGCAGGTACCGTGTCAAGAAAAAGAGTGTTCTCATCGTCCAATGTATCCGAGTCTTACTTGGCCAGATAAGCGTATACTCGTCATCGAAGGTGATCAAGTAGTCATAAACCTAAACAAAGTCAAATATAGTCATGAAAAGGCAGAACGATCATCTTGCCAATACTGCATAGCTTCCAACTGGTGGAAAAAATGGTAAGCACTTGTCATGGAGCAAATCACCAAAAGGCCCTACTGTCTATGAACTGTAAAGTCTCAAAGTTGATAAACCAGCATCATTCACCATTAATATAAATTGAACTTACGCTCGATATCTGCAAGTTGTGGAGGGTATGAACGAAATTTGGAGTTAAGATTGTAGATGAATCCATGAGCGTCAAAAGCAGAAAGGAAGGCTCTTATTACCAAAAAAGACGGAAGAAATACCTGTAGAGCGAAAGCCAAGTTTCTATCTTCTTATAACCCTATGAGACTTTCAATAAAGTCTCCGGCATTGAACAAAAAAAGAGAAACGTACTCTCAAACTCCATGCAAATGGAAGTTGATTGCATGCCAGTGCTAGATTGGAAGAGGAAGTAAAATACCGCCGTGAATTCATTTGGAATACTTCGTTTCCCTCGTAGAGAATTGTTAGCCTCTCGTAAGAGAGCATGCAGATCTAGCGCGTGAAATTTGGTATTTAGTATGAATTGAAGCAGGGACCATGAGGCACAGCGACGCGAAGCATTGCATCGCTGTGCTGATGCCCAAGCAGGATGATACGATCTTTACGCGTACTGGAAACATGAAAAAAGGATCTCGAATCACTCATCACGCCGCCTGAAGAGTTTTTGCCTCTTCCATGACTCGTTTGCGTTGGCCTATAAAGAGAACAACCGTAAGCCCATACTCATCGGATGGAAGAGATGTCCGACTTACGACAAAATAGAACCGCATGTTGCCCCTATCCTACTCCTGATAAAAACCATCAATAGAATCGGTCGAAGAAACGACCATGAATTAGAGGCCGTACCTTCCACACTTAGAACTTCGACGTTGCATTGAGTTGAGACAAAGCCGGATTCAATAGCGGAATCCTACTGGTAGATGTCGGACGGGATGACAAGTGCAGAACGACAATCCAACTAATCGGACGACAAATATTGAAGTTCTAGGAAAATGGAGAGGTTTATCGAGAAAAGTTTCATCTTTAGTATACCAGTGGGGAAGCGGGTCAAACAGTATGTGCAATTTCATGTCATGTTAGGGAGAGACTTGGAGGCAAGGCATTTCGGCGAGGTCTTTGGATCTGGGGGCGGCCCGGATACCTACGGCTCGCTTAGAAAAATACGGATTACGTAAATTATTTGGACACCCGCTTTAGGCCAGTTGATCGACAGCCTCGTCGCGCGAAAGAGTAAGAACAACGATCACAAAACGTGAGGGCTACCAATTGTATTACTAAGAGCGGGTGTCCAAAGAGTTTGCGCCTCCACTAGGCCTGTACTCCTGAACATACGTCTGATATAGTACATTTAAAATACGTTCAGCCACAAGGAAAGAATGTAGGGTCCGCGCTGTCAGACGTGAGTCCTTGCTGGGAATTCCGACAATATCGTGCTTTCAGTGTCTAAAGTACGGCAAGAAATCGGCTGGACCTCGCAGACGGATATCGAGAATGTATCCATCATGGTAGTCGATTCAATTTCGTTGTTTTTGTCGCCAGCCTTTCTGATCTGGAAAAGGACGCGGCTGGTGAGCACAGAGTGGATGACCCTCTCCATGCTTGAAATGGCCGATGAGCTACGCGTAGATTAGGAAGAGCGCAAATTTCAGCTCACCTGGCAAGCATCGACGCAAAATCGCGCTATCCCACGTTTGACCGTCAGTACAAAACCAACCATTGATGCTGAGCCTGACACACCGATAAGTGCGTAATTACAACGACGTTGGCAACTGATAAAGCTAATGCATGTCAAAAGCACTTCTACAATCATATGGAGATACGTACCGTATATATAAACGTAGAATAGAAACCCTGGAACCTCGCGTGATGAGCACAGTAAATCAGAGAGGAAATAGCTTACCATTTTTGAATACTGCATCCAGCAATTTATTCCTGCCTTGTCTCTTGTCTGCGATCTCGTCTGAGAAGGAAAATCAAGAGAAAATGCATATACGACGCACAAAGCTCCACTCCCTTCACAATCATGAGTATTATAATACCTGTGCTTGTTATGATCAATGTCCCAGAAGTTACTGTCATCGATAGACCGGGATCGAACCTGCTTCATAAACCATCATTATAATCCAGACCTGGACCAACAAGGTGTTACCCGAAACAACAGTGCAGCCCTCCAGACCACTTGGTAATGACATTTGCGCGACTATCCCGATATCTCGAAACGGGACATTATGAGTTTCAGTGTGAAGAACTTACACTTTATGGAGTCCATGAAAAGAATCATGATTATGCCCTCGCTAACGAAGGCCACCGCTGCCCAAATCAACATAAGGATCGTAATTCGTCTCGTATTTCCCCAGATGGCACGAGTGCGTTGCCAAAGGATCACTGAGACCCATATCAACGAAGCCAGTATACCAGCGAGGCAAGCCACTCACATTCTGCGACCCCGATTCCTAAATTGATGAGCCCTGCATGTTGTTCACAGTTGTTAAACAATTGCCAATAGCTTTTGAGTCGTAATACGCACATCCGGCACTTTTGTAAGAGAGGGAGCATTCTTTTGATGTCATATTGGTCCAGAAGTGACCTGATAGGCCAGACAGGATCAGTATTATTGCGTTACTAGACCAGTATGAAGCTTACGAGATATAGTGATGGTAAGGTCCACGAACGGAAGGTACCGCGATAATAAAAACAATGACTTCATTGTCCAGTGCATCGTGCTCGACCAGACGAGCGTATACTCGTCGTCCAAGGTAAGAATGAAATCATAACACTATAAAGAATAAGTCATGGTACCTGAAGAAAGCATCACCAGATTGGCTCACCAACACGGCACAGCTTCCGACTAGCATAGATAGAGGGACTTAAATCTGCTATGGAATAAAGCGATACGACTCACTCACTATCCAAAAACTGTGAACCGAGTAATGAGAACAAGACTTCGTTCAATACAGGAAGAAAAACGTACGCTTGATGCTTGAAGGGCTTCAAGTGTATGAAGAAGCTCTGGAGTCAGGTTGGTGATACCGATCATAGAATATCATTGAACTGAGCAAAAAAAGTTGTATGAACGGAGGAGCGGGAAGAGATGATAGTGTCCTTTCTTCGCCGTCATTTAACTACACGAGATGCGTCAGAAAATATAGAGTAATGTATTCATCCGTAAAAGCCGATCTGATGGAAGCAGATTGTAGCCTCCCAAAGGTAAAGGTAAAGACCAACCGTAGCATCGCCGTAAAAGGCCGCGAGCCTACCACAATCTATGTGTAACATGTCGTAATTGACTCCGTACTTGACCATGCCTGCACCGTGGCAATTGAGTAGGGAACAAAAAAAACGCGGAAGAGTCTGAGGCACGCTGAAAGAAAGGGGAATAAAAACACAGCTCCGCCGAAACAGTCCCTTTTCAGGATACGGCCATCCCAGCCATTACCTCCGAAGCTCACGCGGCAAGCTTAGCGCCGACGTTTGCTAGACCAGAAGGCTAACAGAGATAGCCAGCGCTCTTTAGTTTCATGTATCTTTCAAGCGAAGGAGCAGCAAAGCAGCGGCATCCTTCGGGAGCATTGAGCATACCTGTTAATTGCGATCGGGCAAGTTTAATGAAACCAGTTCAGCTGCGCATATTGCCTTGGCGCCAGCATTGGTCATTGGGATGTTTTAGTCGTTCAAAATTATATGTGATGGTCCAAGATACGTGGTAGCGCTTACACTCTGAGGCATTCAGCATCCATGCCCTGCAGGGAGACAAGCCTTATCGAGCGCCATTCGTTCGAGACGCTCGATCTGCGATGGGACGCACAAAGGTACAAATACATGTGTTTCGCCGGATTCAGCTTTTCGGTGCATTATTGAACTGAAGTAGAATTAGGGGTGAGTCGTCACGAAATGCCTGGCTACTCACAATATCTCGAAGTTGGGCCTGAGCATCATTGAATTGTTTCTCTAAAAACTTCGCCTAAAACTGGTCAAAATGCGTCTCTGCTTCAGGCGCAGATATGTCGTACTTTCTTGGTTTGCAAGGCGATCTCCTCCACGAGTTCCTTCTCTTGCTCTTTTAGCTCCTTGTCCATCTGAGACCGGGGCGTATGCATGAACCTAGGTAGAGTAGACCGAGAGTCATGTGCATGTAGTTGTGGTCGTAACGATTACGCACATTTTTCCGACACCCTTGTATAGATTTACATCCTGGCCCATTCCATTGAGTTCATCGGTAGTTAGCTGCAGGATTTTGCGTTCCCTTTCTTTGGAGTTTAGGGTGCCTTTAGTCACAGCTAACTGCCGTTGGGAGTTCACAGATGTCTGCTGAATCTGCTGCAGTATCTATTACACGAATTTCAGCCTTGTCAAAATGTTCGAACCTAGCTGAAATACCTTATGCAGAGTTTCATTTGAAAGGGAGCTCATGGCCGTTCGTTTTAACCGTGTCGGGGGCACTGGGATCACACAAGGGTGATGCGCGTTGTTTGGGCGCTACAAACAATTTCCGCGTCCGCGACCGTGACCGCACTACTTGTCTTCAAGCTGTTTTGTTTCGTATTTGTGCTTGAAAAATCCTAGCCATCTGACTCTAATTCGAGGAGACCGCGCGCTATCTAGCTCTCTGTATAAAAAGAGTCATTACCGTTCCAAATGGCGTCGTTGGAAGATTACGATGAGTTTGGAAACTACATTGGCGCCGATCTGGACTCGGACGACGAGGACGGTATTCAGCAGGATACGTTTGGAACAGATATCCGTGCTCATTCACAGGCACCTTTAGAGGGGTTCGATGATGATCGGCCCTCGGGAGCGGACAGCATGGCTTTAATGGAAGTGGATGATGGTGAGTAGAGGCATTCGACTTCGTGTACGTTCATGACCTTTCTGTATAGAACCAGTGCACAAGGCTGTCGTGCTTCATGAGGACAAGCAATATTATCCCAGTGCATCTGAAGTATATGGGGAGGATGTAGAGACGTTGGTACAAGAAGAAGACGCTCAGCCCTTGACTGAGCCAGTTATTGCTCCCATCAAGGTACGAAAATGGGTCATTGAGGAGAAAGACATGCCGACAACTCGGTATGATAAAGGGTGGGCCTTATTCCGAGGGTGAATCCAAGGTCTCAATGATTAAATGAATCTTCACAAGGTTTCTTTTGAACATGACGTCGTTCCCTGAAATGGTGCGGAATGTCGCAGTGGTTGGGCATTTACATCACGGCAAGACGGCCCTCATGGACATGTTAGTATTTGAGACCCACGAGCTGGCATGGGATGCGGACCAACAGGTGAGTTTTTCTAGCCACACTACTTTCTGTATGTCATTGACGAACTATATAAGCTCAAATACACCGACACCCACACGCTAGCACGGGAACGAGCCATCTCTATCAAATCTTCGCCTATGTCTCTGGTCTTACAAACAACAAGCGGGAAGTCCAATTTGGTCCATTTCATTGATACTCCTGGGCATGTCAATTTCGTTGATGAAGTCGCTTCAGCAATTCGTCTAGTAGACGGTATCGTCTTGGTTGTAGACGTTGTCGAAGGGGTGCGTGAAAAAAATGGATGCTCGCGTTTACTTCGACTGAAGTACCCTTCAGGTGATGGCTAACACTGAGGCTATCATCAAGCATGCCGTACAAGAGAAAGTCAAAATTACGTTGGTGGTGAACAAAATCGACAGGCTTATACTTGAACTCCGAATCAAGCCCGCTGATGCGTTCTACAAAATCAAACATACCATTGAAGAAGTGAATACAGCTATCAGGTCAGTGAAAATGAAGCGCAATACGCATATCGCTGAGTTATGGATTGTCGTAGTGCAATCAATGCGAACCCAGAGCTGCGTGTCAGTCCAGAAAAAGGTAACGTTGCTTTTGCTAGCACGGATATGGGCTGGTGCTTCACCCTCGGGTCATTTGCAAAAATGTATGCCGACTTTCATGGTGAGTTGCACATGTATGAGACTCGGGATCAGGTCTCGTAATTTATTGACATCAACAGGGAAGTTTGATGTGCCAAGCTTTGCTTCTCGGCTCTGGGGAGATATTTACTTCGATGAAGAGAACCGCAAGTTCACTCGGAAGCAAGCAGACCCAGAACAAAACCGCACCTTCGTGTACTTCATCCTCGAACCCCTATACAAGCTTTACAGCCATGTCGTGAGCGAAGAGCCTGAACACCTACGCGAAACACTTGCTGCACTTGGCATTAAGCTCAAACCAATCATGTACGACATGGATACGCGACCATTACTCAAGGCAGTCGCAGATCAGTTTTTTGGGCCGTCGACAGGTCTTGTGGATATGATTGTTTCGAATATCCCTTCGCCTTTAGAGGCAGCTGCTAAAAAAGTGGCAAACACGTACAACGGCCCTCTATCATCCGATTTGGCGAATGCCATGCAGCGTTGTGACCCGTCCGCTCCTGTTATGGTCCACGTATCTAAATTATATCATACCACGGACGCTCAAAGCTTTAGAGCTTTCGGTCGCGTGATGAGTGGGACGCTCAAGAAGGGGATGGAAGTCAAAGTGCTGGGCGAAGGGTATTCGCCAGAGGATGAAGAAGACATGATGAAGTCCACGGTGGAGGATATTTGGATTGCCGAATCCCGGTAATACCATCTATTCTCTATGTCGAATTACAGCGCTTATTTTCTGTTTCAAGGTATAACATTCCTATCGAGGAAGTTCCGGCCGGAAACCTCGTTTTACTTGGTGGAGTGGACCCTTCCATCACAAAAACGGCGACCATCGCGCAGGCTTCAATCGACGAAGATCTTTACATCTTCCGCCCCATTAAACACATTACCCAATCCGTTCTCAAGATTGCCGTCGAGCCCATTCAACCTTCCGAGCTTCCGAAGATGCTGTCAGGCCTACGGAGTATCAACAAATCATACCCTCTCGTAACGACGAAAGTCGAGGAAAGTGGAGAGCATGTTATCGTCGGGACGGGCGAGTTGTACTTGGACTGTGTAATGCATGATTTAAGGCGACTGTTCTCGGAAATTGAAATCAAGGTGTCTGATCCAGTGACACGTTTCTGCGAAACAGTTTTGGAAACGAGTGCGTTGAAGTGCTATGCTGACACTCCTAACAAAAAGTATGGTTCTCTGTTTATAACCGTCTACTGATAACTTGACATACGTTCATTTGTAGGAACAAGATCACAATGATTGCGGAACCCCTCGAAAGGGGTATCGCAGAGGATCTCGAGACCGGCCGCGTTAACATGCGCATGACGCCGAAAGAACGAGGGTCTTTCTTCCAGGAGAAATACCAATGGGACCTTCTTGCTTCTCGGTCAATTTGGGCGTTCGGACCCGATGACAATGGGCCCAACATACTGTTGGATGACACATTACCGTCCCAAGTCGACAAGAAGACGCTAGGGACTGTGAAAGAGCACATTAAGCAAGGCTTCCAATGGGGAGCGCGAGAAGGCCCACTTTGTGATGAACGTGAGCTGGTGACACGTTTTATGACCATTATGTTGCTAATGATTTGCAGCTCTACGAGGCGTTAAATTCCGGGTGCTCGATGCCAGTATAGCCCCAGAACCTATCTTCAGAGGAGGCGGGCAGATTGTCCCAACTGCTCGACGTGTCTGCTACTCGTCCTTCTTGATGGTTAGTTCCGAACACGAATAAAAAGTGCAATACTAACTGTCCGCTATGTTCAGGCTACGCCTCGGCTTATGGAACCTATTTATTACGTGGAGGTCCAAGCGCCGGCCGACTGCATCTCGGCCGTCTACACTGTACTCGCGAGACGACGTGGCCACGTCACACAGGACATCCCGAAGGCCGGGTCGCCGTTATATACAATTAAAGCACTCATTCCTGTCATTGACGCAAACGGCTTTGAGACAGATATACGAACCGCCACACAAGGACAAGCTTTCTGTTTGCAGACGTTCGATCATTGGTCGATAGTTCCAGGTTTGTTCACGCTTTGATTCCTTATGTGCCAATACTAAAATGACTATAGGTGATCCGACGGATACGAGCATAAAACTTCGACCTCTTGAGCCCGCCAGTGGGCAAGCGCTGGCTCGTGATCTCGTACTGAAGACACGTCGGAGGAAGGGACTTGGTGACCAGATATCTGTTTCAAAATACCTGGATGATGAGTTTGTCGTGAGTTCACTATTCAGTTTCATGGTATTTAACCGCTGAATGATGCTACACAGCTCGCATTGTCTGCCTCTGGGCACGCCGACCTCCTTGGGTAGAACATTATTGTTTTGTCTTAATTATGACTTATGTAATGTACATAATTTGGATGGTGATGTATGTGAGAGTGATTGCAATAGTGAAGCGCGAGAAATAAGAAAGTGATCGAAACATGCAAGAGAGGCATGGGAAAAAGGTCACGTGCTGCCACGTAGGCACGGCTCTGGGCGGTTCTTGGTATTTGAACTCGCTCTCACAAGATCTGGACACGCCAGCAGCACCTCTCACTCTATCTCTGTCTTTACCTCTTTCTTCCTTCCCCATTCTCCCCCGGTTCTTCTCTGTCTTCGTCTTTGGCACTCGATTCAATAATAATGCGAAGAGTAGCACTCACCGCGGCCGTTGCTTTGGCTGCTTCCTGCGTTTTGGCGGAGGAAGCAACAGACAAGCCAAAGATCGACTTTGTCGTAAGTTCATAAGTTGACAAGCCAGTTTTCTTTTTTTTTCCATTCTAAGAATATTATTGTGCGATATAGCCCACGAAGTTGAAGGCTCCTTTCTTAGAGCAGTTCACCGATGACTGGTCGGAACGCTGGACCGTCTCTGAAGCGACGAAAAAGACTCCTGTCGGTACAGAAACCTTTAGCTACGTTGGCAAATGGGAGGTCGAGGAGCCGTCAAAGCTCATTATCAACGGTGATAAGGGTCTCGTTGCCAAGAGCAAGGCTGCCCACCACGCCGTCACCGCTCCATTTTCTTCGTCTATCGCTCTCGGCGACAAGCCGCTCGTCGTCCAGTATGAAGTCAAGTACCAGGATGGTGGAAACTGTGGCGGAGGTTATATCAAACTGCTCGAGGATAGTTTCAAAACTAGCGGTCAGGAGTTTGATGACAAGACGCCATGGACGATTATGTTCGGTCCGGATTTGACTTGCCCTGGGACGAAGGTATGATAATAAACACTACAGGCATCATCCACGCGAGACAAGTAGCTCAAATGTGCCTGTCACTAGGTCCACTTCATTTTCCGCCACAAGAACCCAGTCACTGGTGAATTTGAGGAGAAGCACCTGAAGGCACCGCCCAAGCCCAAGATCGAGAAATTAACGAACCTTTACACTCTTGTTGTCAAGTATGTGGTATACGTAACGCATTTATTGACTCTTACTAACTTGATGCATCAGCCCGGATAACACTTACGAAGTTCTCGTCAATGGACAGTCTGAGAGCTCGGGTAGCCTCCTCGAGGACTTCAACCCTCCCGTCAACCCTGAAAAGGAGATCGACGACAAGGATGATTCAAAGCCGGAAGAATGGGTTGATGAGAAGAAGATTGCCGACCCAGAGGCGACGAAACCTGAAGACTGGGACGAAGATGCTCCTTACGAGGTCGAAGATGAAGATGCGGAGAAGCCTGCAGGCTGGTTGGATGACGAGCCCGAGTTCGTTCCCGATCCCGGTATGTTATCTGTCCATAAGCCTCTCTTTTTATATAAAGGCTTATAGCCTGCCTCTTGTAGATGCCGAGAAGCCAGAGGAATGGGATGATGAAGAGGATGGTGATTGGATCGCCCCGACTGTTCGTAACCCGAAATGCGAGGAAGCACCTGGTTGCGGAACATGGAAGCGTCCGTACAAGCCTAACCCTGCGTACAAGGGCAAGTGGTACGCTCCTCTCATCGACAATCCAGCGTACAAGGGTGAGTGGGCACCTCGCAAGATCCCCAACCCCGAGTTCTTCGAGGACCTCACCCCGGTCAAAAGCCTCGTTGACATTGGCGGTGTCGGTATTGAACTCTGGACGATGACTCCCAACATTCTCTTCGACAACATCTACGTTGGTCACTCGGTCGAAGATGCTAAGTCCTTCGCTGCTGAGACTTATGATGTTAAACACCCGCTTGAGGAGGAGGAATCCAAGACGGCTAAGAAAGTTGCAGACGAAGAAGACGAACTCATCACATTCAAGGAGGACCCAATGGGCTTCCTGCGTCAGAGGATCGCATTCTTCCTTGACGACCTTAGAGATGACCCTGTCGATGCATTCAAATCCCACCCTGAGACTGGTGGCGCTCTTCTTGTTTCGGCGTTCACTTTCCTCGGCATGCTTCTTGCTCTCGCAGGTGTCATTGGTGGGCAGCAAAAGCCGGTACAAAAGGTAAGTTACATTTCTTCATTCTAATTATGACGAAGTTCTGATCGCATGTTCTAGGCGAAGAAAGAGATCAAGAAGGCGGCAGAAAAGGTGGAAAAGAAGATCGAGGAAACGACACCCGTTGCACCCGTAGGCGGCAAGAAAGAAGAGGAGTCGACACTGAAGAAGCGAGGTGGCAAGTAAACCGGCCTGCAGAACTTGAGTGGGCGGACCTTTCATCATCGTTAAACACTATTTTCGTGGGATACACTCGGAATCTGTTGTCATTCTTTCATGCTTACACATCATTCACTCTCACCTTTCCGACTTGATTAAAGGGCTTCTCTGCGTCGACGGTATTACTATCCCTGGTCAGAGTAATGCTCGCGTTGGGGTAGGCACTTTCAAAAAGAAGCTCGCTTTTTACTACTCGTTAATAATCTGTTTGTTTTTAACGTTCTGTCAATTGAGCGCTTTTCAACGTTATGACATGTATCGAAGTGCTTCAAGAAAGACGTGTGTTCGACTGGGGCAGAAAATACGTACAGTGATAAAAGCGATATCGCTGTGAAGTGGTGGTGATTCCCATCCAAAGACGCTTACAAGCTCTTGGAGTCGAATGCTTTTAGCCTGCCGCACGACTGATAATAATCGACTGGGCGAGAGCAGAAAGTGCACGTTTCGGATCTCATTCCCGCAATAATAGATTACGACGCTTACAGCCGACTCTCCGAATCGAAACTAAACGACCTGAGACTGATCACTATTCTTGCAGAAGCTTGCTTACAGGCCGTTGACAGCTCAAAGCATGAAGAGCATAATCCAATATATGTTATAAAAACAAACTTCCTCTAAACGTACCCGTGAAGTAACAAAGCTAGAAGTCTCCCCAATTCCGCTTGAACTTGTACTATGTTTGATAATGAGTACCGAGCTAATGTCCGAAGCAAAGAACGGACACACCTTGTAAGGAACATTCTTCCTGAAAAGCCGGGAAAAGAGAACAAAGTCAATCATTAGCCAGACAAATCAGCAAGAGAATAGATTAACCAAGCCGACCTCAGACGTTCACCAGGAGACTGAGGGATTTTGTACCCAGAATCGCCAACCCCCCATTCCCCGTGTTGCTCGCTTTCTTTCCTCGCCTCGTTGAGTTTCTCAGCCGGGTCTTTCTTCACGCGCGTAGGTACTGGCTTCTTCGCCCTCTCCTCTGCCTCCCTCTCAGCATTCTCGTGTTCGGCGATCGCCTCTTCGACCGAGATACCCTGGAACTCTGCTTCCCGCTCGGCCTCCTTGTGTTCGATGGACTCGTGTTGGGCGAAGTGCTCCAGGTCTTCTGGGTGGTTGTAAGATTCATCGGTCTGAGTGTCGGGCGTCGAATGGAACTCCTCTGGAGACAAAGGTTCATTAATGCTGCTCAAGTCTGTAAGAGAAAAGGCGACTCAAACGAACCTTCGTGGTGCAGGAAGAACTCTAATCCGCCTCTCATAAACGTCATAAACTCAACAAATAAAAAAAGTGAACACGCACCGCTTTCTACATCGTAATGGTGCCCCTCTGCGCCTAGCCCATCAAAGTTGGGAAGGGAATGTACACCAGCCGCCACAAACTCGTCCTGCGAGATCTTGCCGTCCTTGTCCTTGTCCATGATACTCAGCACAGTATTTACAATATGGTCGGCCTTTGCCTGATGTGCGACTTCGTCTGCAGACTTCTTCTGCGAGTATGGGTGGTGAACACCGTAGATAGCCTCTATTTCGTCGCGTTCGAGGAGGCCATTTCTGAACGAGTTCAGAGATAATGATTCGTAAATCAAGTGAAAGATGGTCATAAGACACGGAAACGTACTTGTTGAAGTCATGGAGATGAAAGAAGCTCTTTGGGTCAAACGTGTCACTGAAAAAAGGTATCAATATCACATTATTTCAGTTCATCAGCCGATCTGCCTCGTACATGTGATGTTCAGTGGCCATCTGGAAAGAACCCATGGTAAGTCATTGCACCTACGCAGGTTCAAGCAACAGAAACATACGTGTCTTTGGGCGTAATCGCCATCTGCAACCGCATTTGCTTGCTCTCCGTGACTACCATGTGCGTTTACAGCGTTAAATAAAATTAAAGCATTAAGGACAGCCGTCGACTTAAGCATGTCGGTATCAGTTTTGTCCTGTTGGTTTTGACGTTAACGCTGGTGAGACGAGGACGAGGTAAGGTAAGGAGGGAAAGCCACACTTGGGCACATGACCTCGACGCGCGCTTTATTCGTCTAAAATCGGAACTCCGACGACGACTAGTACTCAACATCTTGGGACTTGACCACGATCTTTGACCTTGTCCTCGCAGCCACCCGCTTATATTTATATCTTCTCTGCCCCAGAAAATTTCAGAGGATGAGGAAAAGGTTTATTCTGAAGAATGCGACAACGTTATCAAGCCACCCAAGAACTCAACGCCTGGAAAACCACGGGTGCGAATGGATGGTCCTATTATTCTATGACTCGTACATTCCACTCTTAATTTTGATATAAGGAATGATAAGGACGAGCGCGGGTATAGAAGCTACCAAACTCCCAGAACACGCTTATAGCTCTGTGACAGACAGACTTGTTTGGCCTTCCGGCATCTTCTGTCGTCTTGTGGTAAGCTTTCAAAAGCACACTGGTCCATTATATGTGCTAACGATTCTTGTAGTGACTTCCACATACTCATGGCACAATGCACGAGCTTCTAAGCCCTAGGAAAGTCAGTGACTTTTTCCTGATGAACGGGCGGGGAGGAAATCTCGTCGTTGACGCGCGCCTCAGCCATCAACCACCATCATCCTCGACGCGACGCGGTCCAAGGCTCGAACAGCCCGTTCATTGTTCGCGTTCACAGTGAACAGCACCAGAGCTGCCCAGCATAGGCAGATGTCATAACGAGAAAAAGCAGAGCGACTTGTATATTGAAAGAAAGCCATGTTTCAAAGTCGTCTTGACGAGCACCTTCAATGCTCAATGGTGCACAAATAGTCTATGGAATATTCACAAGCTCAGCGACCGTCCAAGCCATATATCCCTTCGAAAGTTTAAAATGCTATCTTTGCGCGAACTAGGCCGTCGAGACCTGCTTTCTCTATCGTCAACTGCGAGGGCTGGTCAAGCAAGCAGCTCGAAATACGAATAGATCATGCTCAACAACATGTACTAGTGCAGTATATATACCGGTTTTAACTCTGGCCAAGGCCCGCAATAATATCAAGCGTCTCTCTGCCATAAGACTTAATGTACGTCACTTATTTCAATAAGAAGGCATGCATTCAACTCGTTATCGCTCCTGCAGTGCGTACCTTTCCCAAACAAGGTATACTATCCGCAGAGTAAGGGCAGACGCACCTTCAATTCCTTATACACAATTGAAAGCCACGCCGAAACGTCTCACATCGACACACGTCAAGCAGATTCGGACGACAGCGCCGAGGGACATGTGTAGCAAGGGTCTTCTGAGCAAGGATACGGAAGGAGCGAAGCGGGAAGAGTGATAGTGCGCTATGATGCTGCAGCAGACACTAGTACGGTGCATAGAGAGGCTCCACGCGCATTCCTTTGCTGTTGCTAACTACTTGCCTTCTCGTAGATGCACTCAGGTGCAAATTTTCTCTTCCCGATGTGACCAATGATGTAACCCCCTCATCTTGAATGGCAAAGAGCAAAGGTCGTCGTTATAATTTACTATGCGTTTCTTGCCGATGTTCCGAGTGGATTGCGCGCTTAGGCTCGAGATCGGGCCGCTGGCTGAGAACCTTCAGTCTCCCTTTGCTGCTGGCGATCGAGATAGTGGCGACAAGCACCACCAACATTATTAGCCCACATAATGTACATTGAATCGTTTATTTTCGAGGGCGATGGGATGGGTGGGGAGCAAACGAGTCTTATTGCTGCCTTGCTATACGAGGAGCACATTAGGAAAAGGTAAGTGACCTTGAAAACGAGTAAAGACGTGCCTGAGTTGACATGCGTTGCGTGCAAAGCATATAACTTTTGACGCGCCGTTGATTGTAATGCAGTATACTTGGGGACAAGCTTAAGACGGTGTACCGCACGAATAATGAGGGGTGACCGTGACATCTGCTCGTTTGCCCTTGCCCATCATTTGATTCGTAAGTTCAGACTTGTTTAATGTGTATACACTTTTACGTACATAAATATATCACCTAGTGCCGAATCTATAATTGAGTTCTCTACATTCGACAACTCACTAATTCAATAATTAGGCGACAGAAAGCAGCCAAGTTACCTACGTCATTGGGAATAGCCTATTAGTTGGCATACTAAGCAAAGTAGATGTGGAATATGCTCAAGTACTTTCCCTTCTGTGATATCGAGTTGTTCACACCTGTTCCCGCATGGCAGAACCTTCTTCGGGCAGCAACAAACGCCGTCGGTCTTCCGAGCCAATCCCTGACGATGGAAAGAAACCACGTCTCGATGCCACCTTCACCCCGAGCGCATATCCTGCTCTCGTAGGGAAGGAGAGAGCTATTAATACGCTTGTCGACGACATTTATAGCTCTCGAGGCCCTGAGCCTGAGGCCGAATCTACAGCAGTGTCTGATCGGTTAGATGCTGCGTGGACGAGTTACAAGGGAGTGTTTAGGAGGATCCCGGGTTCCAGGACTTCCGAGGAACTACTCGCTGCAAAAGCCAACGTACAGGATCTCGTAGCACTAGGCAAACTCTTAGACCACGTTTTTTACGCGAGGAAGCTCTACAAAGGTGGATTACTCAGCAGTAACAACCGACAGAAAGATTTTTTGTTTGAATTCGGACGCAGCGCATTCGTTTCTAGCAGCACCTACCGTATTAAAACTGACGTCCCTGCGGGCGAGATCAGCGGGCAGCATCGGGGTCACGTCGACAATTGGGTGGACACCGGAAACGCGAACCTCCATGGCGCCAATCAAGAGGAAGCCAAGGCTTTTCTCTATAATCCCTTTGGTGACCAAGGGATCGAGCTAGGTTCTTGGGCAGACAAGCTTGTTGAAGATATGTCCTGGAAAGAGAAACTTCTGGGAGACAAGGAGTTGTCTATCAAGATCCGTCTTTGGGTTGCATATGAGGAGCTTCGACTCCTCACTGTGGATCAGAAACGGACGAAGAAAGGAAAGTCGAAGGCTGCTCCTGCTGGTGCTGCTGGAGGCGGTGAGGCTTCAGCACCTGCAGCGTAGACTAAATTTGCATCTTTTTCCAAATGTACTCCTATTTGACCCCCCTTAGATAGTTCTGCATATTAGTTGAATGATTGCACTTGACTTATTCAAAAAGGCGAAGATCTGAAGCAGACTATCCGTGCACCATCGAACGTCGAAGGGGTTTGTCAAGATGCCTATGAAACATGTTTTGTTTCCAATGTACAAGTTGCTCCTCTCTTTTCGTTAAGGTACCCGTCTATGTTGAGCATAGTTGAAACAGTTTACTGTGAGTGCGGATAGTTGATGGGCTGTTTGAGCCTTGAACCGCGCCGCGTCGAGGATGATGGTGGTCGATGGTTGAGGCGCGTGTCAGCCGTAGGACTTGGGTTTGAATGGACCCTTTCCCTGACCAGCATAACACTGTCATGACTTATAGAGCCATGAGCGATACGCCGACACAACCTGTTTGAATATGCCGAATCTGTGTTGGTATATAGTATCTGCAGCCTGACACGGAGGTGCACCTGGCACGGTCTGCACCGAGGGACTCACCGTGGAATCGTATGTCCTTGTGAGAGTTGTCGCTGATGAACTGTGACTTACCAAGGAGCTCTGAAGGTAGTTCCTCGGCACCCCACCCCCAGCTGCTCGATTGGCCATCTGACCCCTTGAAGGGAATACATCGATTTTGTAAGATATATCGTTTCATTTTCGCCTTCAGAGTTCCGATAACGATGCATTGTGGGTATTAAAAAGCAATATGCGAAAGAAAGAACGAAAGCAGTACAAGATGATAAATTACGAAGACACGCAGCAAAATCCTTATCGACCCTCAAACAAATCCAGGACTAAGCTGTTCTCGACCGCCTGCCAGTCCACAGCACCACCGCTAGCATATACACCCTCATACGAAAGTATGCTCAGATGCGAGAAGAACTGCGCTAGTTCTCGTATGCTATCTATTTGCTTCACACCTGAAAGGAGTGGCTGGCGGGTACCAACGGTCGAAGTCGGGTCTGGCAATGAAACGCCTGACGAGTTTCGTGCTTGAGAGGCCGGGAAGTCGCCGACAGACTCTGAGAGTTGGTCCAGCATCGCGTCAGGGAACCAGTCATCTGGGCGATAAATAGCATCGACCGTGTCCGTAATGAAGATCCATTGATGTCTAAAAAGACATATTGTTAATCTTTTGTTTTACGAAACAAAATCCAGCTGTACTCGCATTTGGAATTCCTCAGTCTGTAAGGCAAGCAGCAAATCGATAAGCTTGCAGGCAGCCAGTACTGTTTGAAGGCTGTCTGACCCGTCGGATGGAGGCTCAGCCATCACTTGCTCAAATACCCGAAGCTGAAAAAATGATCAGTGACAATCCCGGCGATCTGAAGAATTTCTCGACTCACAAGCTCAGAGAGCAGTACGGGCCAGAAACTAGACAAATTATGCGGAGAAAGTCGACAGAGGAGGATACGAACGCAAAGGTAGACTTCGCTCTCAACAACTGGAGAGCCTCCGTTCCGCAACAAATCGACTAGTTTCTCTTGGATGGCAGGAAGATGCGTTAGGAAATGGTTCTTTTCCGATGCAAAAATGGTAAAAGATAGTCGACGGATATTTTGTGCCTTCAATTGTAACTCGTATTCTCGATTCGCAAAAATGTTGTTTGACGTCGCAGAGGTAACCTTGCCTAACGAACACATAATCAGCAGACATTTAAAACGCAACCTTGCTTCATATTACCTAGAAGTTCCCCAAAGGCTGCTTTATCCGCATCAATCAGGCTCTTGAATATGGGCCGCCATCTCAAACCCGAATCCGGTGTCGCAGAAAAGAGCTTGCTATCATTGAACACATCCGAAGCCGGCCCTCGCCAAGACTTCACAGCAGCTGGGATCTTTGAGATCTGCGCCAGTATTGCAATGTAAATGTCTTCCAGATCCACTAATCGATTACTAGAGCAATATTTAGTCAAGAGAGGATTTATGTTGGACACTTCACTCACGAGGCTCGAGCCTTCAGAGCCGGGCTAATGATATAGTATACGATATTATTGCAGGCTGTGAGAATTTTATCGTTGTCTCCTAAGAATCGTCGAATACCAGGCAAGACATCATCGGCGAAGTACTGGTTAATCTGCAGGTTGCGTGAGTTCGTTGTAAATTACTTGGACGAGATAAATCAAGTTTCTACCTGCTCAGAAAGGTCTAATAATGGGGACTTCAATGCGTTTTCGATTCCAGGAAGCGGAGGAGTCGATGGTTTCTCATCGAGCGTCAATTCAGACTGAGCTGTGCAATCACTTCAACAAAGATAAATCGACTTCGAGTTCATTAAACACTCACTTCGACCAAGGGGTCCTGCAACAACAAGGTTGTCCTTCGCTCGCCTCGGCCAGATCCCTTGATCCAATGATCGACCAGATAGCAGAATACTCGCATCCATTAGTTTTCCGTACGTCTCCTATCGCAAAAGTTAAACCCAGAGCATCGGTGACGAAGGAGGAATAATATACATGCAGGTCCCTCTTCACTCTCCGATCTTCGATAGCCGTAGTTTGAGATATCTTCAGAGCAATGACAGTCGTACAACTGTTTGATAGACATGGATTAGCAGCTTCCCGATCAGGGAAGAAGACACAAACCGGAGTACTGGGAATACTTGGGTTCGCATTTCCTTCACATTACCAGCCACATCCTTGGCTAAAGAAAGGTAGCGAGGCCAAACTTGCAAAGCCAATGGATTCTCCAATTTCGAGAGGTACTCCTCCAGAAATGCATATAGGACCATATCTGAACTAAACCAGGAGTTAAGGTCATCTAGTCAATAATACGAGTTTTGTCACTTACAGTTCAGGATTCAAGACTTGCTTCCTACTGCGCTCAGCGGCTATAGAAGTACTTGTTCTCCAAGTGATACTTTCACAGACTACGTGGACGACGTTCTGAGCGCTCGCTGTTAAGAAATCAACGATGTCGAAAGCTACTCTTCTTGTGCGAGCGTCCTCCTTTCCAGTACAAATGAGACGAGCTCATTTATTTTGCCCAAATATGCAAAAACACACCTTGTCGATATTCCAATACTCAATCAACGATTCGATGACCTCGAAGGCATACGACTTATATAATCGTTCGAGAACCTTCCTGCACCGATTCAAGGTCTTGCCAAAGTTGTATGAAAGTGTTTCGGATGCAGGGTGCGTGTCTACCACCTCCCTGGACACCAGATCCCAGGTGGTGTAAAGCACACCAATCGCATCGTGGAGGGCTTTGTAAGCTGGCGATCGCGCCTAAAACATAAATGAGCACTGAGGAGGGAGACGGAAATCGAGATACTTGCAGTCAATGCAGTCTCATGCGTTTGGCCTGAGGAATCCGCAAGGAAAACGTTGGACATGATGCTCAACAAACCTGTACCCTCAGAAGTGGGCTTATCAATCGGGGTGTTCTCGTCTGTGGTCGTAAAGTCTGCCTCATCCAAACTCAGAAGCGTAAGTCGTTCCAACGCATTGAGGAGCATGATAAACTCGGCGTCATCATTACATGACCCAACGCCGTCTACAGATGAGCTTCCAGCATTGAATACTGAAGCCAAGTTCTCGATCGCGCCTTTTATTTCGCGGCAGACGGTGGTGTTGAGTGATGCGATAGCTGGACTGAGGATGTGGGGGAATTGCGGTACCGTCATGAGCACGAAGTCGAGCCAGTGATGGAGGAGAGGTCGGTTGCTTGGGGTGGAAATTCCGTCTACCAGTAACTGCACGAACAAGGCGCTGGCCATGTTCTGAGAGGGATGGAGAGACTGGCTTGCGCTCTTCTCTAGTCCACCCGGATCCAGCGACGACTGACGCGTCATCTGGGGACTCGCCATGCCCTGTCTCTCGGAGGAAGAGTGTAACAAGGAGACGATAGAGTGCAATAAATGCAACAGTCTGTTTTGCAGTTCCAAACGGCCGGAATGGACAAGGGCGAAAAGCTTGATAGTAACGACTGATTCCATTGTTTCTGCTGAAATTTGGTCGAGGTCTCCTCGGGAAGTCAGGCACTGGAGGATATCAATGACTACGGAGTGAATCTCCACATTTCTGCTTTGCATTGACATCTTTAACGATGCTTTCGGCTCACTCTGTAAGAAACTACCCAGGAAGGGTAAGAATACGAGGCATGTTAAATAAAAGATGTTTTTTGCAGAAATCGGGGGAAACTCACCGAAGCAAGAGATCGATCATAACAGTTATATACGTAGAGTTCGAAAGAGAAAATCCGCCTTCAAATTGATCAGCGCCATTCCATTCCTTCTCACAATGTTATCTGTACTCACTTTCAGCAACCCTCGTCACAAAGTCAGAGCAATGGGATTTGGCAACCAAAGTCGATGAAGCCACTCGGCTAAAGTTCTGCCCACCGAACTTGACAAGCTGCAGTAACGTATCAAGTAGATATGTGATACGATGTTGGTCGAATGGCTTCTCATAGAAGTAGTGGCGAATTTCTCGTCCTTTTAAAGAAATCACATCCATGGTCGAACGTATCGAAGGATCGACCATTTCCATTAGCAATGGATCCAAGACCCTACGAGAGCGTGAGATTCACGTGTACATGTATTCTACGCAGACCGTAAACACGTACCGGGTAAACGATTTGAGATTACAACGCATCCACGTCTCACCAAGCCGTCGCAAAACCGGATCTGTACTCTTCAAAGTCTCAAACACGATCAACATCGGGACCTTGAAGTGTATGCCAAGAAGCTGCGCATCGTCTACATGCACATGTAACCTTCAGTACCAGTAGAACGGCATAAAAGCTCTCAAGAAATAAGAAGAAAAAAACACACCAGATAATCGCCATAATACGCCAAAGGAATTGTACATATCATACCCATCGTTATGCGAGCTCGTAGAAAGTAACTGGGAAATGATAGATTCTATATGCTTGTGCGTCGTTGCAAGTTCGAGGTCCCATATCAACCGCACAGCACGTATATGATACGCGCTTGCTTCGGGACGCAGGTAGTTCAAAAGCTATAACGTAATATTATGATCTGTCTCTCATAGGTGTGAATGGATGCTATGCTTACTGCTAGCATCATGTAGAGAAGTCGAGGTCTGCTATCAATCGACGGCGTGGGCGTGATAAATGTCGTTGCATGCAATCGGATCGCTAATGATACAACACGATCTGCGCATAAGAAAGAGCAAGTCTGTAAATCCAGCTCAGTCGTTTCTTCAGGAAAGAAGAGTAAATGCAAACCTTGGAGCCCAGGGGCCGCGATATTCGGGTGAACCATTCTTCCGGATTCCAGGAAATTGTCAGAGGCAGACCTTCATGGTTCTGTGTTGAAGCGGCCATGTCTAGCGCAGTAGCCAGTTTTAGTAGCATCGTTATGCTTTGTGTGAAAGTGTGATGGCGAAGTCGCCGTTCCTCTCTAGCGTCTGAGCCCATGCCTTCGGTTTTACTGGCGTCATTGGATGGAGATGAATCGAGGCAGCTGAGAGCCATTTTGGATAAATGCTCGAAGGAAGCGGTAAATGGAACGACGGGAGCAAAATTTCCCTCTCGACCTTCCAGCGCAGGAGTAAAATTGTCTCCAGACTTTTCCGAACGCCCATGGGCGTTTGCTGGGACTGAATCCTCCCCGATACCGTAAAAAGCGCACGCGATATCGTCGAAACTTCCACTAAAAGCAAGGTCGGGCAGTTGGAGCGGACTCGACATAGCCAGGACGTTTACGTGTTCGAGGATTTCGTCAAGGAGGCCCATCGCCGCTCTGAATGATGGAGATACGATCCTTCGACTGTCCTCCCGCGCTATCAGCTGCAATCGAGGTCAGCATTGGTAACACAGCAACCGTCTATGAAAGAGACACACCTCCAGCCTTTCGACCACCGCGCAAAAGATGAGTGGGAGATGCACATGTTGCACTTCATCTTCGTCAACACGGAAGGTTTTGAGGACAAAGACGAGCATGTTGATGCCTTCGATCTTCTCAGAGTTGCCTTCGAGGTCGTCTCTTAGAGCCTTGAATAAATGTTTCCATGTCGCCTTCGGTTCGACGGCCTCGTACAAGGTGTTCGCCGTAACCATCACCTTCATTAAACCACGAAGATGTAAGCAAAATATTAATATGCGGCAAAGAACAAAACCGAGAAAAAAACACCCACGTCCTCTCCACCTTCCTGACTCCCTTCCAACGCCTTCCTAACCGCCTTCAACGCATCATAAATCAGCACATCCGTCAACGGCGCCCCAATCTCCCACTTATCCAACAACGACACATAAATCTTAAACGGCCTCGTAACAGCATACTCCGCACTCGGCCTCTCCATCTCCTCCCTCAACGTCTCCACAAGCAGCCCCCTCGCATGCCGATTAAAGTACTCGGTCTGTCTCTCCGGGTTCTCGTCCGGTCCGGGCCCAAGGACCCATGCAAAGAGGCGCCGGTTGAGGGAGAGGTCGCGCCGGAGGACGACGCCTGTTGCGGCGCGGACGAGGAGTTTGCGATCGGAGGACGCGGCGGAGGCGAGGGCGGCGCCTTCGAGGCGGAGGGAGGTGAGGAGGAGGTCGAGCGTGCCGCGTTGGACGAGGAGGTTGTCATCGCCGAGGGAGGCTGCGAAGGCGCGGACCATGAGGCCGATGTCGCGTCCGACGATAGGGCTGATATCTAGAAAAATGCATCCATTGAGAACATGGCATTGAGAGATACGGGTGGAGAGAAGACGACGTACCGTCTATGCCGTCGAGACGTGGTAGACGCCGTGAAAGATACGTCAAACAATATGCCCGAGAGACTTGTGTCGTCAACATGATCAACCAAATATTCTGCAAGAAAAACGACGGGGAGACCGTCCCTGACAATCTATCCAAAAGTCCCAACACCTACACAAAATACACAAAAAAAACCATTCACAATTCCCAAACAGCGTCAGTGTCCTGAGCTACCGTGCAAAGACAAAGGCACCACATACCCGTTCGAAGAACTCGCTCGTCTCCTCTTCCAATCCGGGTAGGAGCGCCAATATGAACGCCCTCATAACAGGCCTCAGTTCTCCCTGTAGCGGTATATAATACCTCTCGAAAAGCTCCAGCAACACAGGCCGAACGTTCGTTGCTGCATATTCAAAGAACGGGAACAGACCGGAGGACCATAGATGCAGGTCTCGTTTCAGGCCGTCGGGCTTTTCGTTGTTCGGCGCGATGGTGATTGTATTTGCGTTTGCGTTCGGATTTGAGGCAGAAGAGAATAAGTGGGCGTGGTCAAAGAGCATTAGAGTGTTTCAGTACTCGAGGTCAGACGCAGTCAAGAGTTGGGGACTCACGCCAAGGACGGATAGGATATGAGTGTACACGTCCAGAGCGCGCTGGTGGACGCCAGAAGGAAGGGCCGGGATAAGGCACTGCGAGAGCCTCTTCGACACGATCAGCTTGCGCGGAATCTCCTTGAACTGAGTATACGATTGGAGAGTCTATCCGTCCCCACACCCCGCCGTGACGAACGTACAATTCATCATCACCACCACCAACATACCGAACCGAACCGAGCCGAACCAAGTGCAAGTGCAAGTAGAGCGCGTCAGATAGGCTTATATTGTGCAAGGAGATATACACCGTGCGTGCGTGCGTACCTTGAGCAGCTGCTTCAAAAAGGCGATGAAGTCCGGCCACTCGTTCATCGACTCGAAGCTCGCGAGGCATTTCTCGACCTGCTGCGCGTATTTCTTGTACTTGGGGTCATTCTGCATCGTCGCATCCAGCGCGACTGTAATAAATTACCAATACCAATACCGATACCAATACCAATGCAACCCGTCCGGCGCGACGGTTCGTACGCGGGATCCATATGCGTGTGGAAGTCGATAGATTATGAACACATATGTAGATCGCGGTATGCATGAAGGAGAGTTGTGTTGATTAGATTTGGATGAAACTTGACGCTCGATGGCAGGCAGAAGACTTTGAAGACGCACCTTGCTCGCGGAGTTTAGCAGTCACACTAGTACTGGCAGAGGACCCGCCGCCTCCGCCTCCGCCGCCTGTACCCTTGAGCTTGGTGCCCCTGGCTGACATGGTTTCTTTTTGTTGTCGCTATTATTTCAGCGTGCGACCAGGAGCATGAATACGCCGACGACGAGTAGGGAAGCGGGGTGAGAAGGTAGTGGATTTAGAGTAGAGTGAGTGGAAGCTCGAGAGTTTGAGTTTAGATCCCGTCGAGTCGGGTTGGTTGCTGTTGGTTGCTGCAAGCTGCTGCGTACGTGGTCAACGCACAACGGAGTGCGTCGCGCGCGTCATCAAAGCTTCACCTGCTTCACCACGTCGACTCGGACAGCCAACAGCGTCTACTCATCTTTTTCTCACTTCCCCTTCTTCCTATCTTTTTGACTACAATAACGACAGCGATGAACAACGGACTCAGAGACAAAGTCAAGAAAGGCCTCGAATCAAACCTGAGTCCGGAGCTCCAACGTCCCTCACCAACCTCTTCAAGTCAACAGCGTACGTTCATGCAGTCTTGGCTAGGTAAGTCCCAGTCTCAGCCCCAGTCCCAGATTCCAACGTTTGGCCCCAGTATCGATGCCTAACTGACACAGCGTATCCTTGCAATATTTGACCTCACAGCCGTACCTCGCAGAACTCGCCTAATCTTCTCCTGCATCCTCTTCGGCACCGCCGCCAGCGGTCTATACATCTCCAACAAGCTCGAGGAGACCATGCCTCCTTCGACTTCGACTACTGAGAAGAAGTGATTCCGCTCTACACAAATACGAAAGGAAAAATGAATGAGTTACTAGGTGTGTTGTGTATGATACAAAAGACAATCCCGTCTCTTTGAAGAAGAAAAAAGGGAACTAATCGACCCGCGATAGTTCCCCCATCCGTATCCAGAGCGCCGTACAAAAAACCTTTCCTGTCCTTAGCTGTGATATCAAATAAGAAACGGTCAAATTCAAAATTCAAACGGAATTCGTGTTCCTGTCTGACCGTCCCATCACATTGCAAACCCGGCCCTCCATCTATCACTCCATCCCACCATACGCGTCCGAATGCCCTGGTAAATGCGTGTTCCTGTCTGAGAACGGACTGCCATCGTCCCCGTCGCCTCTAACCGACAAAAACGTATGTACAGGTGGCGGCGGAGAAGGCAAAACGGAGTAATTGTTGCTGTTAACGTTGCCCACCGGCTTGTTTTCCGCCACGCCCACGCCCACACCAGCGCTGTTCAAACTCGGGCTCCTCGCATTTCCATTAGTGCTCATTTGCCGATACAGTTGCGGCTGTTGTTGTTGGAAGTACTTCTGCTGTGCTCGTCTCGGGAATGGCGACTCGGGGTGCCGCGAGAACGAGGAGCTGCTCTTTTCGGACTCCCCGACACGAGTTTGAGCCTGAGCGCCGCCGAGCGCAGCGGTATGATTGATATTGTCGTCTGCGAAGGGCCCTCCGCCTCCGTGTTCCGTCGCAGCGCCAGCCACCACTTTCTCCGAACAGTAGCCCTGATTGCCCCCGGCTCCACCTCCTCCCCCAGCCCCAGCCTCCTCCAACCCAATACGCCAGCTGCCTCTCTTCCAATCCGGCACGAGCATCTTGTCCTCTTCATCGGAGCTCTTACAACAACTGAACGGCCGACGGAGGGTGCTTATGACAGCATCGTGGAACGCAGTCCCGAGTATAAGCAGGAGGATACCCACGAAAGCAAGCACGCCGATCCCGAGCAGTTTCCACGTGTTCGAAGTAGCACCAGAAGAAGAAGAGGGCGAGCTGTCAGACGACGTGTTTGAGTTTGAAGCAGACGAGGTGGCACTGCTTGCGGAGTTGCCATATGAGGACGTAGAAGCGCCAGAGTTGGTAGCCGTAGATTGAGCATTGGACGTTGCTGATGCATCCGTATGCGCACTACTCTTGGATTGTTCTTCCGTCTTGGATGATGAGGCCGCTGTCGTTGAGGACGGAGTAGCCGACTTGTCTTGGGGGTTGGAAGAACCGCTTGGCTTTTGCTCAGTCGGATTGCTTCCGCCTCCACCTCCACCACCATCTCCACCGCCTTCAATAATCCCAAAGGGATTGAATCCATCATTGTTTTTCATGTGATGCGTCGGTTGTGCCACCTGAGACGGTGGAGGCGAGGTACCGACTTGCGTAGGTTGAGCATTGTTATGAGCAAGTGTAGCAGTTTCAGCAGCAGCGCTAGATTGGGTTGTTTGGCCTTGGTTTGCTGTAGGAGTGGTTGCCGTTGTGGGTGGGATAGCGCTAGAAGAGGAGACATGACAAGCTCCGAGGAGCAGGAAGAACAGACAGGAAATGTGTAGATGTCGTCGGATCATCGGGTGGCAGATCGATTGAAGGAGACCTTGGGACGATATCCAAGGTCCTCCAGCACAGCAAATGATTAGGAGACAGAAACGAGTGTGGGTTGCTGAAGCTAAGGAATGAGAGCTGAATGGTATACTAGCAGAAGTGTATACCTATGGAGTTGAGAGAGTACGAGGTATCAAGAGCAAGCATTTCGCCAGAGATTCGATTCTGCCGCAACACTCACACGTGATCCACAGAATACCAAAACGAGATCATCGAGTCGAAGTTCGGGAAAAGAACCGCCCAATCATGCTGAGCTCAGATCCAAGGACCGAACCCCATCGTTTTCCGTCGACATAGAGAAACCACATGACGGTCTTTGGTGATCGTTCTCTTGTGTTTTTATGTCTTCTGGAAATGTAAAAACATATAACAGAAGAACAGAGTTCGACGTCGAGTGGACTGATGATGGTGATGTCTCTGCATCTCTTTTGCCTCGATCACTGAATCTAAACCCGAAGCGTGCCAGTGAGTGCTCGATTGCCAGTCAGCAGACTACTGTTTTCAAGTTCTTCGATGATGGAATCCCGCTTTTCTTGCGCCGGAAGCGCAGCTCGCTTGCCTCCTGGCACGGCGTCCGCCGCAACCGAAACATGCCGTCCCGTTCCCGGTTCCGGCCCCAGACTCTCCGAGTTCATCGTAACTCGTGTCTAGATCTTTCGTTCTCGCTCTCGACATCCTCATGGTCACGGTCAAGAGCTCAACAGCACCAACAACGCTCTTCGTCTCCGATTCGCTGTCATACGGTCTTTGACGGAAAAAAAAGAAGATGCAACGACAATCCGCTTCGCAACGCTAACAAAAGAAAGCATTCAACAGACTGAATTGGACGATCAGCCGCGACAGCGCCGAGCAGAACAGAAGCGTTCTGTACCCCAGATTCGGCTAAGGAGACACCTTCTTATTATGCAAAAGCGTTTCATAGACATATAGACTCGGTAAACTCGAAGGCTTCGCGCGCATATATGAACGCGCGTTACGCGGCGCGGCACAAAAACATACGACTCTCGACAAACGTTTTGGACATTAGATCCAGTAAATTGGGGGCACTTGGTGGGCATCACGGGTCATGCATAGAGACCGGTAGAGATGGGCAGTTGGTCTGTTGGAAGCGAAAAAAATGAGCATAGTGTATGCTCCTTTTTCGGTGAAAGGACGACTTGGATTGGTCACGGCACGGCAGCAATAACAGTGGATGGAATGGGCGCATATATGCAGACATGCTTGGATGTGGATGTCATGGATGACTGCATCAATGTATCTATTCTTGAGCCAACGCCTCATGGCTGATGGATATGTGTTGTTGGTGATATTTTACTGAATAGAGAGTGGATCAGAGGACGGAGTTGACGGAGATGGTGCTGTGCTGCGCACGAGGCGAGGCGAAAATCAATGAGGGAGGTGTGTTCGTTCCATCCGGGATGAGTGGTGTTTGTCTCGCTGCGCTGCGCCATGAGAGCTGCTCATAAATTTAAACCCATGGGGCGAACACAACCAGACATACTTAAGCGTCCTCTCCACTCCTCTCCTCGCTTCCTATCCCTCCCCTTCCCTCCTCCCTCTCCTCCTGCCCGCTCCATTTCCCTCTTCGCCACCCCCAACCCCATCCCGCTCGACGCCGACCGACAATGGCACGCAGGCCAAGCTCCCCAAAGTTCCTAGCAGCCCTCGCAGGCGCCCTCCTCGCCTTCTCCTCCATCCCCCAATCCCTCGCAGACAGCCCCATCTCCCCCGGGTTCCCTTACGGCTCCGAAAAAGTCCACGGTGTCAACATCGGCGGGTGGCTCGTCGCAGAGCCGTGGATCACCCCGAGCCTGTTCGAGGCGACGGGCGACGACCGAATCATCGACGAGTGGACCTTCGGCCAGTACCAGAACGCGGGCGCGGCGAGGGCGGCGATGGAAGCGCATTGGAACTCGTTCTATTCTGAGGACGACTTTGCTCAGATCGCAGCCGCAGGGTAAGTTTAGTCCAATTTAGTTTTTTTTTCTCTCTTCTTTGCTTCTTTCCGCGTTTGTTTTGTGCTGCTTTTGGCGTTTGATTTTTTTTTCATGTTTGCGTTGATTCGGTGGCGTCTGTGGCGGAAAAGCGGATCCTGATTGTGCTTGTAAAACCCCAGATTGAACCATGTCCGTATCCCGATTGGGTATTGGGCATTTGATGTCGGGCCCGGCGAGCCGTTCGTCCAGGGTGCACTGCCGTACCTCCAGAGGGCGGTCGGTTGGGCGACCAATCACGGTCTGAAAGTCATCGTAGACCTCCATGGTGTGTTTCTCTTTTTTTTTTTTTTCTCTTTTGTAAAATTCGGCTACTGATTGCGTCTCGTTGTGACTTCTTGCAGGCGCTCCTGGCAGCCAGAATGGTTACGACAACTCGGGTCAAAAACTCGATTATCCGGGGTGGCAATCTAACCAGACCAACGTGGACCGCACGAACGCCATCATCAAGACCATTGCTGGCATGTTCGTCGACAACACCGAGAACGTGCCCGTCATCGCACCCTTGAACGAGTAAGCCCCCGACCACCCCACTCCTTACGTCCCGGATTCATACTTACGCACTCCTTTTTCTTTCTTTCTTTCTTTCTTTCTTTCTTTCTTCTCCTACCGTGCTGCTGCTCAGGCCCGCCGGCTACTACGGAGACGATGTCCTTAGCGTCGTCCGCCAATACTGGCAAGACTCATACGGCAACATCCGACACGCAAACGGCGCCTCAGAAACCAACACCATCGAGCTCCTCCACGACGCCTTCATGGACGGCTCCTACTGGGGCAACTTCATGACCCCCACCGACTTCCAGGGCGTCATGATGGACACGCACATCTACCAGGTCTTCTCCACCTCCGACGTCGCCATGAGCGAGGACGACCACGTCTCCGCCGCGTGCGCCGCGCAGAACACGTTGGGCCAATACCAGCTCGACGTCGTCGTCGGCGAGTTCGCACCCGCCATCACGGACTGTGCGAAGTACCTCAACGGACGCGGTGTCGGCGCGCGGTACGATGGGTCGTACCCGGGGAGCTCGCGCGTGGGGAGCTGTGACGGCTTCTCGGGCTCCGCGGACTCGTTTAGTGAGGATTATAAGGCGTATTTGAGGCGCTTCTGGGAGGCGCAGACGAGTTCGTATGAAGCGGGTGGGGAGGGGTGGATCCATTGGACGTGGAAGACGGAGGCGGGCACGGGCGAGGAGTGGTCGTATCAGGCTGGGTTGAGCAACGGATGGATTCCCTCGGACCCGACGGACAGGGAGTATCCTAACGTTTGTAGTTGAAAGGGTCTCTTTTTTTCATGGATTGGGACACTTGCCATTGGCTTTGACATTGACTGTGTTCGTTGATCTTTGATCACTGTCCACTCCTTGTTTCTTTCTCTTCTTATCTTGAACCCTCCCCTCTTCCCCTGTCTGCCGTTCTTGCATTCTACGTCAGCTTTGTCTTACACAAAAAACACTTTATACCCTCCAAGACTCTTTGCCTTTTTGACTTTCCCTGCACCCATTCACGCACTTTTGCTACGAAAACCCATTCTTCACGTTCTATCGGTCGGACTTTTACTCGTCCACGGTCTTTACTGGCTTCACGATTTTTTTTTGCCTGACTTTGTCTTTGTCCTTGTCACAGCTACTTCGCGTTCTTTTGGTCTGGTTAATTAGTGGCTTGTTCAATCTAGCTTTACAAACTTTAAATAATAATAGTGTGTTCCCTTTCTCGTTCCAGCTGTGATTTTTGTCTGGAAGTGCTCCGCTGGTCATTGTTGTGAACGTTTATAAAGAACATGTAACTTATCTAGCTGAAGCATTAATGGGGTAGTGGTAACCTGGGTCGTTGCCATCGACCCGCCGGGGGTTCGATTCCCTCTTAATGCATCTCTTGGGAAAAAATCCATTTTTTATATATCTTTCGACGCGGTCTCCTGATAGAATATCTTATATGTGCAATGAAACCTCTGGGATTGGGAATCATTTCCGTTAACTTAAGGCAATGAATAGAGACTATTAGCTTGCCCTTGTGCTGGATTTCGTGCTTGGAGTGACCAACTCGACATCGGGCCGTTGCCTCCATCCATTTGGTTTACTTTACAGTTTTAGTGGTCGTTTCAATCTCGAGCAACGAGCAGCTCTGGTTTTAGCACCAAACCCAGCTTATTAAATTTAAGAGTTGTGACAAAGGAAAGAGGCACGTTCAAAAAAGACGGGACTGGCTTTGACTTGCTGTGAAAGTGAAATTGCACTTGAAGAAGCTACAGTTTTGCGGTTCTGACGGTCCGCAATGCCTCTCCAGGTGACCCGACTGACCTTTATTCAACTCAAAAAATGGCTTATCCTATTCCACTTCCTCCTTCTCCCCAATAGCTTTCCAAAAGAAATTAGCACCATGTAAGACGATCAGCTGTCCAATACTGCCTATTTTCTTATAGCGCTAGGCATCATTGAAAAGGCGAAAATGTGTGATACAAATGAGAACCAAAAGGCCCTGTTACTCAAGACTGCCCTCACTACTGCTTATATGCGCCGTGCAAATGGCTACTCTCCCTCTCCCTCACTTCTTCTTCCCTCTCTCACTATTTCTTTCTCTATGTTTCCTCACCGAACACTTCACCGAAGCCACAGCACAGTCGGGCCCCAATACCCGCCCAATCGACCGCAAGTCCATCGTCTCGCGCTACAACCCAACCCGAACCGCCTCAAACCCGCTCACGCCCCTACAAGTCGGCAATGGTGGCTTCGCTTTCGGCGCGGACGTCACAGGTCTCCAAACGTTCCTTCCCTTCGCTATCATGTCCTCGCACGCGTGGGCGTGGAAGAATGACTCGTTCCCTGTTGGGAGGGGTTTGGAGGACGTGGAGGCGTACCTTGGGGAAGAGTTGCCTATGGCTGATGGGGAAGAGGTGAGGTATCTGTTTGGAGGGGAGGAGGAGGACGTGGAGGGGTGGTTGATCGCGAATCCGAACCGGATGAATTTGGGGAGGGTTGGGGTGGGATTTGTGGATGGGAACGGAACGAGGAAGGTGTTGAGGGAGGGGGACTTGGAGGAAGGAAAGACGGAGCAGAACCTGGATCTTTGGACTGGGGTTCTTAAAAGTCGGTTTTGGCTGAACGGAGAGGAGGTCTTTATCGAGACTGTCTGTCATCAAGACGAGGACGTCATCGGCGTGAACGTCACTTCGACGTTGTTGTCGAAAGGAGAAGGAGGGCAACTGGACCTGTTTCTGGACTTTCCTTGGAATGACGGTTCGGATAAATTCGCTGCGCCCCTCGTTGGGTTGTTCAACATGACAGCGAACCACACCACAGAGCTTGTCCAACATACGTTCGAAGGCGCACGCAGTCGAGCGCAGATCAAGCACATGCTCGTGAACAATACGTTTTTGACTACCGTCGAGGGACCTAACTTCAATATTTCTCGAATGAGTCCGACTGAGCATCGGTACATCATCACGCCTTCCGATTCGCTACTTGATGGAAGCTTCGCACTTTCTTTCTCTTACTCTCAGCAGTTCCCGGGAAGCATTCCGACCTTCGAGGAAATCAAAGCTTCGTCTGAAGAGGCTTGGAAATCGTATTGGTTGGAAGGCGGGTTCGTCGACCTAGTCTCTGGATCGAGCGACCCTCGCGCAGAAGAATTACAGAGAAGGATTGTCCTTTCGCAATATCTGCTTCGCGTGAACGAAGCGGGCGAGTATCCTCCTCAAGAAGTAGGTGGGACTTTTCACTGCTGACAGAGACTGACTGACTTCCTTTCATGCTCAGTCAGGGCTGGTCAACAACGGATGGGTGAGCGTCGTTATATCGTTTTGAAGTATGCCCTTAAGCTCACCTTCGAGAAAGTATGGCAAGTTCCACATGGAGATGTTCTACTGGCATTGCATTCATTGGGCACTTTGGGGCCAATGGGACCTCTTTCATCGCTCCTCGTCCACATACGCTCGGTTTCTACCCACATCCATCTCTCGTGCACAAGTCCAAGAAGGTTGGCCGGCCGGAGCCCGATGGTCTAAAATGACCGATCCCTCAGGGCGCAGCGCCCCTGGAGAAATAAATGAGCTTCTTATCTGGCAACAAGTGCATCCTTTGGTATTCGCAGAGTACGAGTATAGAGCATTTCCGACGCGAGAGACCCTTGAGAAGTGGGAAGACGTAGTGAAAGCGACTGCGAATTGGATGTCTGTCTTCGCGCTTTTCAATGAAAGTTCTGGAGTGTACGATCTCGGACCGCCAATGTATGTCGTCAGCGAGGACACAGATCCCCTTGTAACGCGGAACCCAGCTTTCGAGCTGGCATATTGGAATTTCGGTCTCGAGTTGGCTCAGAGGTGGATGGAGAGAATGGACCAAGAAGCACCATCAAACTGGACAAACGTAAGACAAAATTTAGCTAACCTCCCAACGAGTAATGGGACGTACTCTGTGTACGAGGGAATCGAGGACAACTTCTGGGACGATCCAGCGTTTACGAACGACCATCCTGCTCTGGTCGGCTTGCATGGTTGGCTGCCACAGACTTCCGGGGTCGATCTATCCGTAGCAAATGCAACGATGGAGAAGGTCTGGACACACTGGAACATATCAAATTGCTGGGGGTGAATCATGCTTTCCCTTCGAAAACTGATGAACATTAATTTTCGTTGCACAGATGGGACTTTGGAATGCTGGCAATGTCCGCAGCACGGAACGGACAACCAGACCGAGCCGTGAATTGGCTCCTCGATGAACATTTTTCGTTCGATGATGGTGGGATGCCCAGTGGCGGTGCGCGTGTCCCAACACCGTATTTTCCTGGATCTGGGTCGTTACTATTGGCGGTAGCAATGATGACTTCTGGGTGGGATGGGAGTAGCGGAACTGCTCCTGGTTTTCCAAGTGAGGGATGGTGTGTGAAGGTCGAGGGGGTAAGCCAAGTACTTTGACACTTATAAGCCTCGCTTGTTGGATACAACATCAATTATATCTTGGTTCATTATTTGAACGAGTCAACAGGATATAAGTATTCAGAGAGATCTCAAAGATTTTCCAGTGTGTTGAGTAGGACCAGGAGGTTCAAGTTATGAGGAAAGGAAAGAGGAGGGAGAGCCGAAAGTCGACGATCATTCAACGATCGACGACCGATTCGATGAGAAAGACGCGGCACGGCAAACGGACTTCAAAGTTTGACTTTTTGCTGCTCGCCATCGTCCACCATGTTCCGTACATTTCAACTAGTCAAGGGAAAGAGGCCTCGAGACCCCATAGCAAGCTGTTCGTCATGTCAATCTCGGACGTACGCAATTTCTGTTCAAGAACCACGTATCTGGCCGGGCAAAACCGAGCACCGGACTTTTGACGAGCGAAAAACATATCTATACAACCAGTCTAATGCCATACTTCAGCGAGCTTCCTCTCAACCTCTCATATTCCTTCAGCACAAGAACTTCAAGGCGGAGAGAATGATCAAGCTACGACGAGAGGTTGCTGCTGCCACACTACCTAAGGGTACCCAGCTTAGCTTGCTGGAAGACCTTCCTTCGAACAGCCCTCTTCCCCGACTGGACGTCATTCGTTCCAGCATATTCGGTGTTGCGCTTCGGAACTACGTGCCCATAGACGAGAACACGGCAAAGCAAATATCAAAAATGGCTGGAGGCGGTGGTTTGATGATACTCAGCCTGCCAACGCTTGATCCGCCCAAACTTTCCGCTATCCTCCGCGCTCTTGAACGTTCAGTACCAAAACCGAAAACGAAAGAAGTGGGAAAGAAGGCGGGCGAGGATGACGGACACATTCCGGGACGAAAGCAGAAGCGACAGCGCCCCATGCTTGACCCTGAGCTGGTAGTACTTGGTGCTCTTATCGAGGGACGGGTCTTTGGGGTGGAAGGGGTTAGAAATGTAGCAAGTCTTCCAACACTTGATACCCTTCGTTCACAAATCATTGGTCTGCTCTCGAGTCCTGCAGTACAGCTCGCTGCGGTGCTTGGGGAGGCAAGTGGTGGAAGATTGGCGAGGACGTTAGAAGGTCTGAAGAAGGGTATGGAGGAAGGTCAGGGGTCGAATGCCACGAACCCACTTTAGAGTTTGGGGTTGTCGAGTCATTCGTTGTCACATAGCTAATGATGCACTGGTATGTGTAGTCATGAATGTGGTTTGATCTGGCAATGCTCATCCATCTATTTCGATAGGTTTTATATCGGAATAATTGATTTAATGCAGTGCAAGTTGTTATTACAATTGAGCGTTGGTGCCATAACGCCTGATGCACTGAAGTTCTAGTCCGAGCTGCCCATGGGAGCTAACTATAAACGCTCAAGATGCGTACGTTGCTGATCTCGACCGTAAAGCTGTGACTTCATAGTCGCGCGTATAAAGAGATGTTTTTAGCGAACACTTTGTTAAAACCTCGCCATCCTCTCGCAATGTCCTCCTTCGCCGACATCATCAACAAGCAATTCGCCGGACGTTCTGATGATGCTCTTCACGGCATCCAGACCGCTCTGAGAACTCTACATTCGAGTCCTAACACTCTTCAACTACCAATCCTCGACTCCAACTTCCAGGTAGCGAGATACCTTCTGTCTCAAGGCGTCAAAGTCGAGATGCAGAATACGCCTAAGACGGAACTCTTTTCGTATAACATAACAAACACAACGCCCATGGGTGACGCCGAAAATGGGAGGTTGGTTTGTCAAGTTCTTACAGGTTCCATGAAATTCCGCTACAAGGACACCGACTTCATCGTGTATAAGATTACTTGGGCAATGATGCGTTATATGATGCATGTCGTCGTGTTTGATGTCTCCGATGATGTCGCAAAGGCGGTCAAGGCGGATTCAGCTGCGACTACTCCGGGCCATGAACTCGTAACGAGCGTCTATCGGTGGGTCTATTCAATCAAGGACACAATATGGGTGTTTGAAGGCGGGTGCTGGCAACAAGACAAATCGCTATGGGAAGCTATCCAAGGCGCATCATGGAACGATATTGTCCTTGAGAAAGACTTCCTCGAAGGACTACGGAGGGACACACGTACATTCTTCGAAAGCGCGAAAATTTATAAGGATATCGGCGTCACATGGAAGCGAGGACTCCTTTTGTTAGGTCCGCCTGGAAATGGGAAAACGGAATCGATCAAAGTTCTCTTGAAGGAATCTGGGCAGTCTTCATTATATGTTAAGTCGTTTTCGACTGCCATGGTAAGCTCTTCCGTCCTAGAAAACAAGTAAAAGACCTTTCGTTCTCGTCTGACAAACTACTTTTTAGGGGCCGGAAGTGGGTGTCAAAGCTATTTTCGAACATGCGCGTGCGCAGGCTCCATGTATCTTGGTCATCGAGGATTTGGACTCTCTGTTGGTTCCCTCTGTGCGCTCCTTCTTCTTGAATGAACTCGACGGACTGGTAAGCCTTGACTTAATATACTGCTTCACTCGTATGTCTAACGATAGCATCGATGAGATTAGGCACGAAATGATGGGATCCTCACGATTGCTACGACCAATCACCCCGAATCGATCGATGATGCCATCATCAACCGCCCCTCTCGTTTCGACGTAAAGTACGACTTCAAGCTTCCGACGCCATCACTGCGTAAATCTTACGCTCTAAAGTGGATGCGTAAAATCATAGACAATGCCAACTCAGCAAAGCCAGTGTCGATCACGTTTGAAAAGGACGCAGAAACGATGGCGGACGCGATCGCTGAGAAGACGGAAAACTGGTCGTTCGCATTCCTTAAAGAGCTGTAAGTCTATTCTTTTTCGTGCAGTCGCCCCTAGGATAAGCTCTAATTGTTGTATTAGATTTGTATCCTTCCTCCTACGTGTTGCACACGACCAGGCTCGGATCGCGTCTGAGGGACGGCCGCTCCCGCCCCCAGAGCAGATGGCACCCTCAGACTCAGTTGTCTTTGATCAAATAGAGAAGCTCTCAGCTCAAATTATTGCCAAGTCGACAAATGATGGGCAGAAGGAAGGCTATGCATACGCCTCTGCCCCTGTACTCCGTCACATCCCGCCGTTTATTAGCCCGGTCCCAATGTCCACTGGCACACTCACTCCTGGTCCAATTTTCGACTTATAACATTTGTTCTGTAACTTACAATGCTAGAGTATAGCTCCATAGTGCGAAATTAATACCAAACTACTCACCATAATTTAAACTTGAGTCGAGAACAAGCAGTTACCAACTTACGGCTGCTTGACAATCAAAATCCACCAATGGTGTCGTTACGTAAGAAATTTTCGCACGATTTCTTCTCTTCGTCTGTTCACTTTGAAGTTGAGCACCCTCCCAAATCTCATGCATTCGCAATGATATCAAAATTCGTCTCTATTACACACAAGGACCGCCCAATGATATGCAGTACAGTTGATTCGTCTATTTCTCAAGCTTTCCATGGATGCTTAACCTCCTGTCGCTGGGCGCCAGATGGTAGAAGAGTCAGAGCCATGGTGAGGTGAGTGAGGTCAAATTGCTCTCCACTTTACTGTTTACATTCATAGGCTCACAACGCGTTGCTTCAATGCTTGCTTCTATACATAGTACCCAATTCGACGTGGATTATTATTGTGATTATATCTCGCACATGAGCTTTGTGTCGACTTGGCAACTCCGTAGAAGCATATGACTCGTTGTGCTACGCAGTCTGAGATTTCCGAGGGGTTCCTATTGAAAGCGGTGACTCAAGTTGCTTCCGGCGAACTGGACTCCCGTGAGTCTTGAGTATATAAAGATCAAGTCTTTGAATGAGCTAATCCTCCTCCCGTGACTCGACGCCTCCATTATCTCAGAATGCACCCATATGCAACCATTGTAGACCGGCAGTTCTCTGGCACGTCCACCGATGAGATACACGGAATTCAAACCGCTATAAAGGCTCTCCATTCAGGACCTAATACTCTGCATCTTTCTATCCGCGATATCAACTTCCAGCTATCTGAATATCTCCTCGCAGAAGGAGTCCAACCCGAGTTCGTAGATGCACCCAGGACAGAGGTTATTTCGTATGTCATGAAAACGAGTGGAGATCTTCCAATCGCGAGCTTGAAGGACGAAGATAGCAAAAAGGATTCACTTGCTTCTCATCTTCTCACTGGTATCATGAAGTTTCGCTACAAGGACACCGATTACATCGTGTACAAGGCTACGTGGGCAACGATGGAGGAGACGATGCACGTCATTGTATTCGATGTCTCTGATGAAACCGTAAAAGATGTTAAAGAGAACTGCAGCATGTCCAGTCCGGGCCATGAGCTTGTAACGGGCGTATATCGATGGGTCCACTCCCTGAAGGAGACCATGTGGGTGTTCCAGAACGGGTGTTGGCAACAGGATAAGTCTCTGTGGGCTTCCATTCAGGGTGCATCCTGGGACGACATAGTGTTGAAATCAGAATTTCTCAATAATTTGCGGCGCGACACGCGTACGTTTTTTGAAAGCAAGGCTATCTACAAGGACATTGGAGTCACATGGAAGCGCGGGCTTCTGCTGTTAGGACCTCCGGGCAACGGGAAAACCGAGTCGATAAAGGTTCTTTTGAAGGAGCTGGGCCAGTCTTCATTGTACGTCAAGTCGTTTTCTACCCACATGGTGAGTCAGTCTCATCGTGTTCATGTTCGAGGAAAAATAATTATATGCTGTTTGCAGGGACCTGAAGCAGGAGTGAAGACAATATTTGACCGCGCCCGAGCTCAAGCACCATGTATCCTTGTTATTGAGGACTTGGACTCTTTGCTCGTGCCATCCGTGCGGTCTTTCTTCTTGAACAAGCTTGATGGACTGGTAAGGATTTCCTTCTCTGTTCCATGCATGATGCTGACGTAGCTTACTAGGCCCAAAACGAAGGCATCCTCACAATCGCAACAACTAATCATCCCGAGACCATTGATGATGCCATTCTTAACCGCCCGTCTCGCTTTGATGTCAAGTATGATTTTGAGCTGCCAATACAGTCTCTACGTGCCATGTACGCCTTGAAGTGGTTGCGAAAAATCGCATCCAATACGGGCGAAAGAAAATCGGTTTCAGTGTCGTTTGCAATGGATGAAAAGGAATTGGCGGATGCAGTCGCAGAAAAGACAGAGAACTGGTCCTTTGCCTTTTTAAAAGAATTGTGAGTGTCTCCCGCCTCTACTTGTACGTCATGCTGATGTTCTGCTTGCAGATTTGTCTCGTTCCTTCTTCGAATTGCTCACGACAAAGCTGATACCTTTTCAAAGGAAAACTCGATATCAGGGCAAACTAAGTTCTTAGACTCAATCCTCTTCGACCAAATACAAGAGCTTTCCGCTCAGATCATTGCTAAGCCAGTTGTGGAACGAGTAAGGCCCTTTTCGGTGCGCACATTTTGGACTCAAAAGCACTTTCGCTTTTCGTTGCCGAGGTTCCCCGGTGGAATTCTTCGACCAAGAAGCATGACCAACACTTGGGCAAGCAAAAGCAAAAATGCTTCTCTTTTGGAGCCCAAAATGCAAGCGCCGAACAGGGTCTGAAGGATCGAGCGTCGGAGAGCACTATACGAATGATGCTTGCATCGAAGATGACATCTCACGTTTAGACCTTAACAGAGTTCTTTGCTTTCACTTTTACCTACAGAGAATCGATCTTTCACGTGAAACCAATCGCTACATTAAATAAATGGACATAGAACTTGGAGCAAACTACAAGGAAACAACTTCTTCTGGTTTCAAGTATAAAAATGTAGCCGAAAGCAAAGCAAGGAGGCTTAGGCACCTATAGCAAGAAAGGGCGGGAGAAAATGCAAATCTCGAGACCATGTCGAAGAGGGAGCAGGTAAAAAGAATGACGAAACCTGTATGAAGACGACAGAAAGGAATTAAAGGATTCTTCTGTGGTAGTCAGGTTCTGCGAAAGAAATTATTGGGCCATGTCTTTCGAATCATTTCCCCCACGTACCGGCGTAGATGGTCCTCAGACCATATACACGCTTAAATCCGTTCCGGTCATTTATGCTTCTCTCTATTGCATTCGACAAAATACGGTACAATTCGTCTACGGCTTTTGAAATGCGACGATTGGGATCTTCGAGACCGGTCCAAGGTACGTAGAGAAAGGCGAGAGATGGTGCGATGCGTCCTTTCCAAGAACCATATATGAATGATTGAAGGCGGCCCTATTGTCCGTAGTAGAGAATCGCTCGCATGAATGTAGATGGGCAAGATTTTTTAGTGTGTCGAGGCCACGTTCGCAAATTGTCTGGACCTCGGCGCGTTTACCCTTTTTCATGAATTTCGGAAGGTACTAGTAGCTAATGTTGATGAGAACTGGGCAATGCGTTTCCATTGAGCAGCCCAAATGATGTGTCTCAGATGAACTGTTCAGAAACTCGAAGAATTCGAGCAAGTTCATTCTTTGAGGCGGTATCCTGCTCTACCAGAATCATAAAGCCTGAGCGTCGTAGATCGAGGAATGATCCAGCGGCAGCTCTGCTCAATATCGCTTCTATTCGCTACAGTTCAGTTCACATGAACGCCGTAGAGAATCAGATACCAGGCAAAGAACAACAGAATTATAGGTGCCGACTCGCCTCGGTGGTTTCAGGGGATGGCACTGAAAAGAGTCGTCCGAAGAAGTCGTCCGAAGTTTCCCTAATTTTGAACCTCAGAGTCCCTGCGCTGTCGATAAAGCTACTCTTAGTTTCTCGTTTGTGCTCGTCTGCCAGCCTTATTAATGGCGTCGTGGCTGAGAAAAGGAAACTGATGCCATACTGTTGAGTGTGTTATAGTTTCGAGTTTCGACGAGAGTTTTGAGTCGATCGTTCCCTTTTTCATATTATCAGCCCGCATTTCTACTACTTCAGATTGTTTCACAACATGTTCGGACCTCAGCTATTACCATCATCTTTAACGGTTAGCTGAGCACACGTTTCTATACATACATCTAGATTATCAGCAGATAGGGACTCCAGGGTGACCGGGTCGGGGTTACGGTAGCGGCCTAGGGACGGAGGAGACGCGTCGCGACGCGTCTTCATCATTTACCGTCATCTCGGAGCTGCTTCACAATCAAGACTCACAGGTTACACTTCTATGTCTTCGCTTTCCAAAAATGCTCGATTTGCCTCAAACGAGGACTTTAAGGTGGCTTTGAACACCCCAGAGGACGCTGACGACAAGTTGCTAATTTTACCAATAATGACATTGTCAATTCTGCTGACGTCCTCTGCTTAGCATGATAGACATGCTGAATCTTATGCAGGAATACCAAAGTGAGTCTGATTTTGAGCTGGGACTACACCACTATCAAAGGTACTCACAATTGCTGACCCAACACCTACGACAGGGAAGAAGAACGCCAAGTCATCTGCCCGTGGGTCTGGCCTCCACAACAAGCTCAACACGATCGCGTCCAATGCTCGCAAAGAGGGAGACGAGATGCTGAGCGAAGGAGAAGCCTTTATGTGAGCTGCCTAGGCTCTTGATCTCCTTAAATTTACCTTCATTCGTCATTGCATCCGCAGTCAGCAAGCGAAGAACCGCATAGACGAGCTTCAAGCGCAAGAAACGTCGTGGGACGAGCTTCTCAAGGACGCCATGGAGCTTTGGTCCGCTCAAGAGGTATTGACTGATTTCTTTGGGGCTTGTTTTTTCCCTCTCATTTTGCGTACAGGAAGCTTTTGAATCATTATTATCGGTGTATCCCGAAATGATTGATGACCTATCCCCTCAAAGAACCGAAGCAGTCAGCGCCGCGAGTGAAATGCGTACGTACCATTACTCATGTGTTCCATTAAGAGTTATTGATGGAAACCTCTAGTCGAAACCCACCCTGAAGCGCGAAAGCGTTCTCAGAGGCGTCTCATGAAGAATGCGATGAGAGATTTGAATCTAGGATTAGAGAGACAAAAGGTCAGGATCTGCTTTCCAATCGCCCGGGAGACTGTCTGACGTCTTCGATGTAGCTGGCCACGGATGCATCTGCCCTCATCAAACATTATAAGGCTTTGCTGAATTCTTGAACGTCACCAAAGACTTGCTTATCCTGCTTTCAATTTGCTCTGAGACCATTCAATTACCTCTGGCTTCTCGTACCGTGATTGGTACCAACTTTAAGTAAACTCTTACTAGCTACGCTCCAAACTCCCATTCCCGCCCTGACCCCCCCCCCCCCCCCCTGGTCTGCACGTTCCCATAAGTAATAAGAAAAATAATGTGGATGTAGTTACATGATTAATGGTAGAGAACAGGTTGTAATGTTAGAGCAAATACGAACGAGAGCTTAAAAAAATAGTAGACAGAATAAATAATGACGAGGCAAGAGATAGGTGAAACAGCAAAGCTACGGAACATAAAGATACACCTGCCACAGAACAGGATTGTCCTTCCTACCAATCTCAAGTATATGCCTCCCTCGCCCACCCACATCAAACTCCCACTCATCCTCTTTCTTGGTCCCAGGTATTTTAGCAACTTTCGTATCACCGTTCAGCAAATCCCTGCTGGCACCGCTACTGGTGTCACTGTTACCGTCGGGTGACTTAATTCCGTTCAAAGACGTGGAAAGCACAGAGGCGATCTCTGATACAACGTTATTGGTCTCTCCGGAGGTGAGCGGGAAGTGCGCCTCGCCCCGTTTGGGCGCAGCTCTGACTTCCCGGCCGTCGAATCGGACTACGGCATCTGCAGCACTCGGGATACTCCATCCTTCCGATTTCGGGGTAGGGGTCAGGTTTTCTCTTCCCATTGACGGCGCTCGATTCTCGACGTCTTGACGTGCTTCCGTTCCCACAGATGGAGGTCGTTGCAACTCCGTGTCTATTGGCACGACTTTCTTTGGTCGTCCACGTCCGCGCTTTTTACCGACAGGGACTGGCGTCTCTGGCTGCAGATTATCCTTCGCGCCGTCGACACCCATCACGTCAGCGCCATTCGTTGCAGACTCTTCTTCGGGCAGAGATACAAATCTCAGATCACAAACGACGACTGACGTGTTCGATCCAGATGCTGGGACGGTTAGCACGAAAGTTCGAACACCGGCCCTTTTGTCGAGTCTTGCGAGACGGCGTCCTCCAGAGCCGATATCGCCTTTTGGTCGAGTCTCAAGACGGACACTGTGGATGCCCGCTGCACTAGCTGGGGGAAGAGGGCTCGGCGCGACCCCACGGTTGAGATTCGAGGCAGGTGGGAGCACTGGAGCAACCGTAAGGGGTGTACCCGACGCTGGAGTCATGGAAGGACTCGGTGCAGCATAAACTGGTTGTGGTAGCATTTGAGCTGGACTAGATGGTTGTTGGATTTGCTGCTTCGGGACGGAGGCTGATTTAGCCAGCGACGATGCAGATGGTTTGGTAGGCTTAGGGGCAGTAATGGTTGGAGCCGGTGTTTGCGACTGTGGTCGCGGAATCTGTTGAGTTATTGTTGGCGGAGATCTTACTGGCGTTGGTTGAGCCGGAATCGTGACGGGAGAAACCGAAGGCATTGGTTTGACCTCTGGCGATTTTGCCTTATCCTTCGTGTTCCCGTTTATACTAGCAACTTCCGGTGTAGATGAATTACTTCCAGCATGCGCTGGTACGCGAAGTCGGACCATTCCGCTCGATAACGAAGGTACATCTGTTGCAGCTTGGCTATCTTGCACTACGTTGGTAGATGGGTGGTGAACAGGAAGCTTGAGCTTGATTTTATTCAGACCAAGCTCCGAGCCGCCAGATGCGTTCTTATCTGTTCCATTTGCCGTATACTTGGCAGGAAGATCTTGCATAATCTTGTGGAAGTATTCCTAGCAAGACGTCAAATCATATGGAAGGAGAAGACTCGAGAGTACCATACCTTCAGAGCAAATGCATCGTCCCATATTTGAGAATGTTCTTCATTGAAAGACATCGCATTGTCAAACACGAGTTCCACATCGCTGATAAACGGTGAGACGGCGGTGTACTCTTTGCGCTTGATGCGCTTCTGTATCGAATGTAAGCAAATGGACCCAGGCGATGAGCAGGGAAGACAGACAAATATATCTTCGACACACATGGGTTTCTTGATGAGCTGGTAGTAGCTAGCCCATTTCTTCCGCGGCGGGAGGTCCATAAAAGCCACAGCTAACGCTCGTTCCCTACAACGTACTTTGTGAGTGGAGAAACAAAATGAAAGAACACATTGCGCTCACGAATCATCCGTCAAACCAATTAATTTTTGCAGCCTGTTCTTCATCATTCTATGGATATTCGGCACCTTCTCCTTCTTTTTCCCATCTTCTTTGTCAGAATTGTCGGCCTCGTCGTCCTCGTTGATGGACGCTAACTTGCTCATTTCCTTGTTGGCTAATTTCTAGATAGTCCATGGGTGCGAATACAAGAATGAAGCGATAAATCGAAACGTACGTGCAAGAACTTAGCATCCTTCCATATGACACTGTCCCGTTGATTGTATCGCTTGGCATTTTTGAAGCAAGTTTCTATGTCGTTCTGTACTTCGGCCAACGACGGGTACAATTCCCGATCCAGCTTCGCTTTTACATCGTCGAGAGCAACGGGCCTCTTGATTATTTCATAGTAGTCCGGAAAATGCTTCTTAGTTGGCAGCTTCCAGAAAGCTGCTGATATGAGTCGTCCTCTGAGCGCCCAAGAAAATAGGTTAGTCGAGTGCGCAGGTCAAGAAACAATCAAGTCGCGTCCGAACGTGAGGGCTCAACTTACTCTTTATCCACCGCGTCCTTCAGCAACTGCAGTACCTTCCTTCCTGCGTCTCGAATCTCTTCAACAGTCATTGCATTTTCTTCCTCTACATCCGGTTGTTCTGTATCGCTGCTTGGTTCTTCCTTCTGTTGGTTGGCGTTGTCCATTACTATCGTGGGCGTGTCGGTGTCCCTTCGTCTCTTCGGGCGGGGAGCATATACATCTACATCGCCGTACGCAGCGAGCTCTCGTTTTCCCATGACAACTGGCAAAATGCTGGACGAGGAATTATGGGTGCTGGCAACGCTAGAAATTGCCTGTGGTGAAATAGGCCTGTTGGCTGCGATTCTGGATTTCGGAGCTAGCGATTGTCGCAAATACCAAATCACGTGATTGAGTCACATGATGAAAGCGCGTCGCGCTTTGCCTTGTTTACTTGGTGTTGCTTGGGCACAACAACTAACGTTTACGAGTATGCGGATAAACTTGAAAGGACCCGCTCGCCATCTGCCCATACTCCAACTTAAAAACCAATACTGTTGCTTGATAATTCTTTTTGGAATAACTGCTGCCGCAGGGAAGAACATTTTCTATAAGAATCAAAGTCCCATGACATCCAGTGCGACTCTTTTCCCTTCTTCTGCAACAGAAATCGGGTCTGTCGGACCGCTAGGTCATGCTATCCTCTCTCCCCTAGCGTGCTAACACCGCAAGAATGGACAATAATAACATTTTTGACATGCTCTGCTGGGAACCGACTGATCATGGTTCATAGCGCGCTGGAGCCGGTCGCCAATATATAACTCGGCATCGAGTTCACCACGCCGACAATCTAATCCCGTTTCTCCGTTCGACCCACAGCCAACCATGACCATAAAGCCAAGATCCCAAACGCCTGTTCAAGATGACCCCGAGAAAGACTCAGAATCTCGCATTGAGAGCATTTTAGGTCTTCGTTCAGATGACCTCGAAAATGAAATTAAAGGTCATCAGCCTAGACTTCGCGGAAGAACATTGAACATTGTACTCGGTTTTGTCGCTGGTACGGGATTCACGCTCTTTGGGTAAGTCAGTCTATCCTCTCCGTTTCGTCCGCGCTTTGACGGATAACGTACAGTTACGATCAAGGTGTTATGTCGGCTCTGCTGACTACAACTCAATTCGAGAAGGTGTTTCCTCAGGTGATTGTGGACGGTGTGCATCCAAATCACGCAACATTACAGAGCTTTGTTGTTGCTATATATGTATGTCGATTTAATTTCTACTTTCTCTCATGCAACGGTTAAAGTGTTATCAGGAGATTGGATGTCTAATGGGAGCTCTCTCTAACCTTTGGGTTGGAGACAAGCTCGGTCGTCGGAAAACTATTGTTCTCGGAGGGGCTATAATGATCATCGGAGCCATACTACAGACTGCATCGATAAGTTATGCTATGATGGTGGTGGCGCGTGTCATCACTGGGATTGGGAATGGCTTGAATGTGGGTGTAACGAATGAAATAGAGCCTGGGAACTGAAAGCCTTGTGGCCTTAGACTTCCACTGTTCCATCGTATCATGCCGAATGTTCACCACCTACAAAACGAGGTGCCTACATCATGATTGAAGGAAGCCTTATCACTTTTGGAATTATGCTTTCGTGAGTCTCTCACACTCTTCAATGCTTCTTCATCCGATTGAATGGTCGCAATTCAGTTATGTGAGTTCTCAAGCATGGAAGACTCCGCAGACTGAAATAAGACGGTTGCTCAGTGGATAGACTTTGCTTTGTAAAGGCAGAATTCTTCGCTCCCATGGGTGCCGCTTATATTTCTCAACAGCTTCTTTGTTTCTGGAAGTTCAGCACAATGGCGAGTCCCGGTTGCCCTGCAAATCCTATTGGCTTTTACCATGATACTAGGTATTGGCTTTGTCAGTATTAATTTCACGTCTCCTAAATATTTTCGTGCTCTAAGAATATGTTTAGCTGCCTGAATCTCCTCGATGGCTAGTCAAACACGGTCGCCATACGGAGGCACTGGCTATCATCAGTGCACTCGAGGACAGGGATTTCAGAGATCGCGATGTTCAGCGAACGTATTATGGTATTCGAGAGACCATAGATGCGGAGGGGCTAGCCGATACCAGCCTCTCCGAATTACTTACCCATGATCGAAGCCAAAACTTTCGGCGCGCATTCCTTGCGATCACGGCCCAGTGTTTTCAGCAAATCACGGGCATCAATCTCATCACATATTACGCTGTAAATGCTCGGATCTGTGTCCTGAAAACAAGACGGACTCACTTAATCCCACTTCACTAGACTATTTTATTTGAAAGCCTGGGACTCGGCGACTTCAACTCCCGGATCGTCGCGGCCTGCAATGGGACGGAGTATTTCCTCGCTAGTCTCATCGCCATTTTCATTATCGAGCGAGTCGGCCGAAGGAAGCTTATGCTTTTCAGCGCCTTCGGCCAGACAATCACAATGGTGCTACTCGCGATCTTGGGAAGCATTGGCAATTCAGCGTCACAGGTCGTGTCGTGTGTACTATTATTTGTTTTCAACTCGATCTTTGCTCTTGGCTGGTTGGGTATGACCTGGCTCTACGTATGTTCACGCCAACATCGTTACACGACATCTTCTAATTCAAATGACGTTCTATAACCATTTCGTTTTTCCTCCAGCCCGCCGAGATCGTAGGACTACGTATCAGAGCTCCCGCTAACGCACTCAGTACGGCATCTAACTGGATTTTCAATTTCATGGTCGTGATGGTCATGGGTCCCTCTTTTGAAAATATCTCTTGGAGGTAGGTTCTTTGCATCGTGTCTCCCGTGGCACCATTTCTGACAAGCATCTATCGGATCACTTCGTTTTAGAACATATATCGGTCCGTCCCATCTCCACAAAGCCTTTGCTCCTTTACGAAACTGACCGTTGAACTCGGACTCCGCTTATATTCTTTATACACCCTCCTATCTCTTCGATTGGCAGTCTTTGCCTCGCTGAATGCATTTATTATCCCCGTCGTGTATTTTTTCTTCCCAGAGACCGCTGGCCGATCGCTTGAGGACATGGATGTTGTATTTGCGCTTGCACATAATGAAGGTGTGTCGCCTGTCAAGGTGTCCTTACGTAACGATGTGCCACTCGCTGGCTCCGCCGAGGTGATCATTCCTACTTTGGTATCTTATGGGTGTATTAATCTAATGATTGTTGGAAAGGCTGACGATATCCTGGGGGTCATTCGCCGCAAAGCCGTCCCGGCTTCGAACAAGGATACTTAAGCAATGCGTCTTCGGGTCCCAGAGCTCAGCAAAGAATATTAATGTAGCATTCTGACCGATCTGATAACACAACGATTTTGTATATCAAGGTGTATAGACGCGAGGGCATTGCCGAAAGAAGCCGGAGAGGATGCATTAGTGGCATTGAGTTTGCGGCCAAAACGGCGGAAGAGTCCGAGTGTATTCTATTTGCTAATATTTAGTTCTTGACATAAAATACAAGCCACAAACAATAACAAAAGAAAATCGGAACACAAGGGTAAAAAATATATGATTTACTCTTTGCGCTCCTGTACACGATAGATGCGTGGGACGAGGAAACTGCTTTTCACGATGTAACGCTTAAAGTCGTCCTTCAAACCAAGCGTTCTACAAAAAATGAATGAATAAGTTCCGAAGAAAAAAAGAATTACTTCACATACAAGACTGAAAAAGCAACTGAGTCAACCGGAATGGCATCGAGATGAAAAAGTGAAGGAACTTACAAGTCGTGCCGCTTAGCATGTAATACGATCCTGCAGCCTGTGGATATTCAAGGCATCAGGTAAGTATGAATACTTATATTGGGTAGCCTTCCCCTTACAGTGAAAAAGTGCCACCAAGCATGTCCTAGAGTTGGGTTTACTCAGTCGTAGCTTGTTGATGCCTTTAATAATCTTCTACTTACCTTCGAGCAAAAATGCAAGAGGCCAACCAAGACCCATTCGCCAACCAGAAATCAAGTCACACAGGACATTGTCCATGTTCCAGATCATAAAAGCAAAAAGGAACATGAGGGCACCGTTCGTATACAGTCTGTTGACCGTCATACGCGCTTTCGGTGTGAGCTTGTGGGATAGGTCGGAGAAACGGAATAAGTAAGTGACGCGTGCCGTTGTGGTCAGCATCAAGACCCCGAAAACTATTTGATGGTAAATTGGATTCCGGTATATCCAGCTGAAGGAATCATAGCCATTAGAAACAATGGACTGCACGACACGATGGAATCCATACTTACTAAGAATAAGAGAACAGGAGGTTTGACACAAGTGTTATGAAGAGCAGTGCTTTTGACCGTTTGCTTCCCCAAATGTCGAACCGGTTTGAAGGGTCTTCCGAGCTTGAAGTGTCAAAGAGAGTGAAGACGCTGCACGACACACACAGAATCATAGGCAATTCGTCTGCCAATTGTGCGGTGTGTAATAGCGACGCGTGAAATGCGAAACTTCCGGAACCGACAATGACAAGCAGCTGAAGAACAATGGAAGGACTTTTAATGCGTGTATATGATTAGTGATAGTACAAACGTATGCACACCATGCTTTGAATGAAGTAGCGACCGGGTAACTCCTCCACAAGTGTCCACCAAGCACCGTACAGACCAAAGGCAATTGTCACGATATTGGAAAGCGTGTTTGCGTATTCGGCGATGTAATAAGAGAATAAATAGTTTGCCTTATAGATGATAGGATGGGTTGGGTCTGCGTTAATCGAGTCCTATCAGGCTAAGACATTTAAAAGAAGCAACTGACCTCGCACCAATCCAACGTCGAAGTGACTGGTCCCCAAAATCCTGGTCGGCTCAGATTGAACTCGTCGCGCACGGGGAAGCTCATGGTTCTTGTAGAAGCTTTGTTTTCGGCTTGTCGGACAGAAATGAAGAGAGGAAAGAAAGCCAGGAGTCGAAAACTGTCGGCGGCAGGCTGGCCGATTTGCCAATGCTCAAAGCTGGTGCCAGTGGTGGTTCCGAAAGTGAAAAAAGAAACCCGGAAGACCAAAAGAAAGATAATCACGTGGAAAAGGTAGGCAAGAAATTTGAATTTGGGCAGGTGCCTTTCGTTCTGATCCCGTCTCGGACTAGCCCGGCCGTAGCCGTTTATGGTGCGCCTGAGCAGTTTGGCTCACCTTGAGTCCTTGACGCTCGTAATATAAAAATGCATCAAAACGGTGCTTGAGCGTCAGTTTGTCGACGAAAGTCCCAGCCCCTCTCTTCTTTCTTGAGCAAGTACAACCCAGCATTTGTCCCATCTCTTTCTCATCTTGATTGTAACGCTCTCATACCCTGTTGCCCTCATTCCATCGGTTACGGTACCACCCTCACCACCCCAATGTATCCTTGATAGTTTGTTGCCAGTTAACATTAGATGGCACGCGCAAAATAAGAGTATTGAAATAGCTGCATCAAAATCTATGTTTAGATGGCTCTTTGAAAATAGCACTAGTGTAACTAGCTTAAAGTAAGCTTTTACAACATCGACAAACCATAAATAGATCAGGTCGCATCCCACTAAATATCACGTGCAGATTCTCAGGTGGTAAGTTACCACCGTACCAGTTCAGTACTAGTGCTGCTGGTATTGCATTTCTTCTGCCATCACAAAGACCGATGCTGACCCGAATCAAAGTAGGGCATTGTCGCATCCGGTACGCTTACGCAGAATGTTTGGGTTAGTGTAAGAGAAGACAAACATTTTTTCCCTTCGGAGTTGGAGAAGAACCGTAAAGAAAAAGCTTCGAACGGCATTGTCTCCCCGTTCTTTGCTTGTCGATGTTGCTCGCGCCCAGTACAATGTTACACCCAAGTTCACTGTTGTAAGTGCACTTCGGAGTGTAACACTCAGGATCACATTGCGTCGCTTTATATTGCGATCCAGTACCTTCGCCCTTTCTAGCTGTGAACTTACTTTTGGCCTAAGCTTGTGCGAAGACGTCTATTAAATAATAGCATATATGGAAGCTGTATAGATCCGAAGGAGTTGGGGCTCAACGAATAGAAAATGAAATAAATCTGACCGCGTATTCGTCCCTAAGCACCTCCCACACCATAATACTTCAGAACTCTCCGCCAGTCACCGACGTCTTCCGTTCCCATTGCTACAACAGACAACGGTTTGGCAGCATCGGCCCCGAATATCCTGTGAGCGACTCGCCGAATGTCTTCAGGGGTGAGCTCCTCAATCTTCTCGCACATTTCCGATACAGGGATCTTGCGGTCGTGTACTAGAATCTAATTAATCACATACGGCGTTCCGCGGGAGTGACACGTCGTACAGTGATCGCAGCACATGTATGGTCAAGTGTCAGGAGGAACAAAGGATCGCGTTTAGCAAACGTACTAATGAGTAAAGGTGATAAAGGACATTACCTGTCTACCCAGGTCCTCTACTTCTACCGCTCTGCTCTCCAAGGCCATAACCAGACTACTCTTCAACTGATTCTTCGCCTTGCTAAGCTCCGCCGCTTTCACGGGCTCATGCAGCAAGAGGCTTATCTGGTGCACGAGGTGTGGCACGATCTGTGCCGGTGTCTTTCCTCGCCGCGGCGACGTAGTAGGGAGGAAGCTCGCGAAAAGGCCTATGAGTGAGGAGTCGGTGTAAATGTGGTGAAAGGCTTCGCAGTGATCAATGTCCGGGTGGTAGTTGAGAATATGAGTGTACAGGCGTGAATACATCCCCTTTCCTGGCCCGCCCGCGGAGAAGGAACCACCTCCACCCAAAAGCATTTGCATTGTCGCCAATGCATATATATCAGGCGAGTGAAGGCCAGGGCCTTCCCAGGCAAGATATACATGATTAAATTTCGTTTCCGAGTCGTGGATGAACTCGTGCCCGCCTTTATAATTGGATACGAGAGAATGGGATACGGAACCGGAGGCTACCGGCGAATTTTGAGGGTAGAGGAATGATGCTGCCCTACTGAAGGGCTTGTGAAGAGGGGCTGAAGGCGCATTAGGAGGGAGTAGATTTGGGGGGACACTCTTATGATGAGTCGACGAAAGTTGATCTGCAGCTACTGGCGCATCTACGTGTCGCAGCGAAGAGTCACTCTTCAAGGATGAGAAGAATTTATCAGCTTGTTCGACTAACTCTTCGTGCGGCATACCAGCTCCAGCAATAACTATCCGTTCTGGGATATAGAATTTCGTCATATAGTCTCTGAGCATTGTTTCGTCTATCGTGTCTATGCGTTCGGCAGGACACAATAGTGGGTTCCCAAGGCCTTTTCCAGCGTATGCAACCTGATGAAGCACCTCAGGGAGTATCAACTCCGGCTTCGTTGAAAGCTCTCGGATTTCATAACGAGTAGCCTCTCTTTGATTCTCCAGTTCTTCCGGGAGAAAAGCGGGATTCAAAACGGTGTCCGCTATGATAGACATCGCCAAAGGTGTAGCACTCTGGAAATGGGATGATTGGTACATCATAGCCTCTCGGGATGAAGCGCATTGAATTTGTCCGCCCAGTGTATGAATCGCAGACGACATTTCCAGGTCCGACCGTGCTCGTGTACTCTGTCAATGGGGTTTTAACCTCACAATAAAGTACTCAGAATAAAGGATACCGACTTTAAAGGCCATCCGGTCAAGTACATGACTAACACCCGAGTTCGTCGGCGTCTCATAACGTGAACCTGCGTCGACATATAGTCCTACCCCGGAGAAGTGACCTGGCACATCCTCTGTAGCTACCCTCAACTTATTTGGAAGCGTCGTTACCCGCACAGAGGGCGAATGCGTAGTGGGCTTAGCATGAAATGGCCGTGCTTGAGAAGTTCGGTGGGCGACAGTTAAAACAGCCTTGCGCATATTTGTGGTGGGTCGGCGGGAGAAGGTGCGCAAGGAAAAGCCGCTGAGAAAGAAAGACTCAGAGAAACAGTTGACGGTTGAGACGGGTGACGGGTCAGGCGGGCCGAAACGTTCTCGGTCACATGACAAACTTACATAAGCGAGTATAATTCCCGTCGACTGCCTGCAACTTTCTCTTGAACTCTTCTTTTACAATGACGGACTTTCAATCTCTGTCACTACAATTATCGAATCTCAGCTCGAATCTTATCAACCTCGTTCTATTTCCCCGATGATATTCTATACCTCGAATACACTTTTAAAGCTCGTTGGGTTGTCAGGTCCCGTTCAAAACGGCGCACTATGAGACCCAACTCACAGTGGGTCTCATCTAAGCTCGGCGGCTCGTTTCTTACTCCAGAAAAACACACATCCGACGCCTGCATGTAAAGAATTTAACAGGCTTTCATGGGAATTGCTTTCGTCCTAATGCTCAATTGGTCCGCTCATAACGTCTTGATTGTCCTTATTCATCTCCTTTACTCAATACCACCGGTCTCCCGCTCGAGGCCGTTCCCCCAACAAGGAAACCGACCCAGTCGGACAGAAGAGGTCGATCTACAAAAAGAGTAAGGAAGCCGCTCAAAATCTCTCCTCGTGCACTATGCGCCCATTCTCAGTGCGTGCTAAACAAAAAAGAACTCTGGCTCGGGTGGTACTGACGCAGTACACACTATCTGAAATAAAGCAGATTTTGCATCAAGGAAAGCTTGATGCCTGAGCGCTCAGCGACCCGTCACGCGGAGTTAAACACGAGACAAGGTTTTAGTCGTAGACTCTCATGGCTATCCGAGGATAAAATCGGTGTCGGAGTCCTAATTTAGCAGTCCATCTCTTGATGTCAAGAGGCGGGGAGGCAGGCCGAAAACGCATCTCTGGAAAGTTTCATGGGCGCAAGGCCTCCAGAGGCTCCGCTTAACTTCTTGGGTATGTTGTCCCAAAACTTGCAGAGCCGACGCGAACTCCTATTTCATTAATAATAGACAGACAGTTTCGGTGAACGTTGCATACAAATTCTCTCTCCGCTCTCGATTAGCACTCCGCGTTCCCCTTTCCCACTTGTCTCCTGGTTATGACCGGTACGGTGGCACGATCTTCTGTTTAGCTCATAAAGCACGCGAATGCTGCAGACTCAGACGCCTACAGGTATTCACGTTGCTAGCCCCCCATCTTCTAATCCTATCATCAGGCAAAGCATAACGTCAGCCAGGCCTTCCAAGATCACTTACAGAAGTGTCCTCCGTCTCCGAAGTGGGTCATATAATGATCAAACTTTTATCCCGCAACCACCTGATTCGCTTTCCCTTTCTACCCACCATTGTTTTTAAGGCTTGAACGCCGACCCTATCTTTCCCTCCTATTGCACTCTCCCGATACATCAACGCATGTCCCTGCTCCCTCGGCGCACGTGGTCAGCTGAAGACGAACGACGCAGACGCCTTGAAGAGGATCCAGATGCATACGACGTCGGTCCTCACTCTGTCACTTGTGCTGGGTGTCATCGTCCCATTCGACTCAATGCGACTGGGCGCTACTATGCAGCGAATTGGAATAAACATAAAATGGGCTGCAAGAATACCAATGCTACAAGTGGAGCCGGAAGCATTTCTGCGGTATCGTTGCTTAACTTGACAACCTTCTCACAGTAATCTAACAGTTCCCCATTCGTCCAGGAGCACAAATTCACTGGGAGAGTGGCAGCATTCCGTGTCGCGAAGCCTGCAGAAATGGAGGAACCATTAGCAGGCCCGTCAGTACCTTATTCTAGCGATACTGTTCATTACGGACGAGGACAGCCGGTTACGGGATCTTACGATGTGGCACAGGACCCAATGCATGCTCACTACGCCTCAAGAATATACGAAACTGGATACCGGCATACGGTAGAGGAAGATCGCTTGGGTCTACAGCATCGTACAGGCATTAGCCGTCCAGCGTTAGATCATGCAAGTCCTCGCGTGGCTTCGGCATCTCCTCGCAGCTCCATGCGTGGCAGATATTCTGTATCTCCACCTCTACGTCCGATAGGCAAAGAAGGGGAAAGAGTCTCAAATGCGGAGCAAGAAGTAATACCCGGAAGTTCGAGTGATACGTATTTCCGACAATCTAACATTGAACGTACTGGTGGTGTGACCGAATATCGCCAAAACAACGGCCCATACGAATCCATGGCGGTTTATCGTAGATACCCTCAACCCTCTCGTATACCTGTCGGAGTCCATGAGTCTCCTCAAGCTTATTCCCCGCTCCTTCCTGATCACCGGCTGGAATTCTCTCCATCTCGCAAAGGGAAAGAGCGAGATACGCCACGAGAGCGTGAACTCTACCCTTTACCTCGGACATCACTCACTCACTCACGCCGAAACGACCGAGGCGAAGTCGGGACAGAGTTTACTAGTGACTCTTCTTCGAGTCACGCAAGCTGGTCTGTCGGAGGTAACCCAGAAGGAACATCTGGTCGTGCTTCTCACGCTCAACGAACTTCATCAGAGTTCCCCGCGGATCGACATCTTGCAGTGGAAGATACGCTGCGCATTAGAGATTTCTCAAGTGCACGAAGTTTCGCATCGCGAAGTGATGCAGAGTCCCGCATTCTACCGCCCCTCAGATCATTAACAATTACTCGCAGCGCTTCCACTGATTCACTGACGAATACCCAAAATGAACCACCAGCACGACGAATGCAAGAAGATCCAACTCGTTTCGAGAAAAGCGGGCTTTCTTTCCCTCCACTATCGTCGGAATTCGCGTATCGGAGCCGTGGGAAGCGAGATCTCAGCAGGTCGTGGCCACACAGGAGTGAAGCCTCCTCTAGTCGCTTTCTGCCAGACGATGAGTCTACCGAGTCCGTGGTTCTGCCGCCCCTACGGTATACCTCGGAGCTCCAGTACCAAAGGGACAGTCCGCAGGGAACGAAGCGTCGGCTTGCTGAAGAATTCGAAAGTGAAGACGTCTATATGCGCGACGCATTCACTCCTTCACCACCCAGGAGGCTTGCCTCACCCTTCCGTACAGTTGGAAGAGTTTCCACGCCCGGTCCGGATGTATCATCAACTCAGAAGTCAACGAAATATGCGCGCGTTTCGTCGGGGGAAAATACGTCCTCAATCCAGGACGCTGCGGCGTCTGCAAGTTCCTATCAGGAACTGCCGAAGGACATTCACTCTCCGAGACGTGAGTCAACATCATTGATCAATATGCTATGCAGCTCAAAACGCCCCTCTTTACAGCTGAGCGTCCCGACTCGGTTGAAGAAATCAGAAGCGCGAGGCTGCATCCTGTATGGAAGTGGGAACCAAGTCGTGATGAAGAAGCGGACTCCCCAAGCTCCGGGATCTCGAGAGAGAGCGAAGAAGCTCTCAAGCATGACGTGGGTGTTGAGAGTACAAAAAAAAGATAGGGATCATTTGTCACCATGGATTTTACGACCAGAAACATCATGTGCATGGGTTCGGACGCTATTATGACGAGCTATGTTCGTAGAAACATTGATACTCAATACCAAAACAAGACGCGCCATAGACATTTTACTTACGTCTGCTATTTACCCAAGGGATGCGACAAGCATCTTAAGACTGTTGTGGGCGTTCCGAGCCTTCCCTTTCCTTTTGGGCGTTCGGCTCGGTCGTCTTTGCATCCCCGTTTAGGAAATAAACGGCTTCTGCCGCGTGAGATCTGGAACACGTGGGATTAGGATTAGCTTAGAGAGCGCAAGCTGCCACGCCGCTATTCCCCATCTCGCTTTGACTTTGATCTACCAAATCCCTCTCGTCAGAGTCACCTTCTATTATCTTCAACATCATTGACCATTCTGGGATGCCTTCGTTACCCTCGGAGTTACTCTACAAAGTTCTTAGCGTACTGCCTTGTTCAGATGAAGGAGCAAAAGCGCTGTGCCGGTGCAGTCAAACTGGACATTCCGGGTTACGGGACGTTTCACTTGACCCCGTACTTTGGACCTCATTCTACAATGCACGTTACAAACATTGCATCAAGTCACAAGAAGCTGCTCGACACGAACAAGCTAGAGGGGATTGGAGACTGATGTACAGTGAGCGCCGGAAAATAGATATCGAGGCCCTGGAGTACTTGAGCGGCATTGAGAACACCTCTGACCCGAAGACTCGGACGATTTGTGCGAGAAGAGTCATAAACTTCGGCCTCGATGTATGGGATGCGCTACACGAAGAGACCCTACGTCCGCTACGTGGCCTGTTTCAATCAGGCGCCGGTCGTGAAGAACTATCAGAAAGCAACCTCACGCGAAGATATTGGGCGGCGGAACTTTTGAAAGTCGTTGCACGCCGAAATGCTATTGAACAATGGAAACTTCTCAGGGATTTTGATGACGGCCGTTCCTCGTCCTTGTTGTCGTACGAAGATGCGTTCGCGTATTTGTCATCGTTTTATGGTTTCCTCCGGGAAGACGTGAGTAAAGATGATGGATTCTTAACGTTCACAGTATAGTTGATCGCGAGCTAGATCACAGCATTGATAGATGACGAAGTAGAACAATGCAGGGAATTTCTCAAAGAGAAAGACGTGGCGTACGACATAGATTCACATGCTTTCAACGCCATAGTTCTAAGCAAAGCGCTATGTGCTTACTTGCGATCGAGAGGGTACAACTTCCGTAAGTTGGGCTTGTGGTCATTCTCAAGGCTGGATCTTCATAAAACAGCTTCACAGCAGAGCGCAATAGATTTTACGACATCCGTAACAGCCTTCCGCACTTCTTTCTCACTAGTAATAAACGTTGCCTCCCAATCTCGCTCGTCTATATCTTCGTATGCCTGGCGCAGCGTCTTGGCGTCCGAGCTTCTGCCATGGACACACCCAGGAGCGTTACCGCAGTTCTGGAGAACGTATTTGTCGATGTGGCACAGTCCTTGACCGACCGGGACGACACTATATTCGAGATACAGGGTTCCTAGGCGTTTCATCAGAGTATCTATTCGTCGACTTATCAGATGAAGAACTGTTTGCATTTACTATTGCGCGTGACCCGAAATCTAGAACTTCTGGGAGAGACGATCTTCACTGCTGCTGAAGGGCTCAACTCAGCAATAGACAGAACCCTGCCAGTGCTGGAACCAGGAATACAGGCGTTGCACATGGCCAATTGTTTAGCTAGTGTTTTGGGGCTTGCTCCCCATAAAGATCACTTCCAAAGGACATTGAAACTGGGCCTCTTTCCTTTAGACTTGGAACTCGTTGTGCGTGATAAATTGGCCAATACCTCCAATACTCCTGACGAACAGGGATCTATCCTCGTCTTGGACGAAGATTGGTTGGAGAACTCTACTTTCGCTGATCAATCGCGCAGGAGGTTCTTTGTTGGCCAAATCGTTCGGACTCTTGAAGGTACCGATTCACATTGCTGTGTAGCAGGTTGGAAGGTGAGATTGATTTTCTCCCCCTTAACGTTGCTAAGCTAGATGTTGGGGGCAGAAATTGAGCAATAGTACGAAATGCATTGTGTTGCACGCGGAAAGCGATTGCATGCAAGGTGTGCTCGAATCGTCAAGGACGAGTTTTTCCGCAGCTTATCCACTTTCCAGCCATTGAAACCGATTTCCTTGTACCTGTTACATCAATGCAACCGGCAGACCTCCGTAAATTCAGTACCAATCCTTGTATTGGCTTCTTTTTCGAGGACGCCGATTATTGCGTTGAAGGCCACATGGGACGAGGGCGTTTCGTGATGAATACAAACTTGAAGGCTCTATGGCCAGAGGACGATATCAGGGGAACTGAATGGGTGATGGAAGGACGGTTGTAGTCCGTTGGAATAAATTTCAACGACACTGAAACCGAATTGTTCGCTATGTACCAGCTTTACCTTCAATCTTCAAGTCGACTCGAGATTAAACAACCTGTTATACAATAAATGACTGGGGCAATGACAATCTCAGAAAAGGTAGCCGTAAACACAACCTCAATGAGAAACACAATGTGGAGTTAAAGTCCACCCGAGTCAACCATCTCGTGGACCCAAGCCATCAAAGCCTGATCCTTGATGTGTATACCCTCCATGAGTGTACGTATTCCCAGAAAGGCACGCCGGCCTTTTTGCTCGCCTTCCCGTTCGGTTTCCGACTGATTATCAATGGCCATTCCGGCGTCCTCCTGGTCTTCCAATTCTTCGATAGCTCCTGGAAACCCGAAGTGTTCGTTGTCTGCACGCGGGGCGGCGTCTGACGATGCGAAAGAGGCGCGGTAAAGAGTTCGAAGAATGAGCAGCGCCGCTAGTGGGCCCGAGAGAGGATCCTGAGTTGGGGATGGATACTTGACGACAGTGTCGGGTTCTGGTGGCGGCGGCCTTTGAGTAGCATCAATCAGAGGATAAGGTTCATCGGTCGAGGCAAGAATAATATGTGGGATTTTCCCGGCAGTCGCAGCCTCGCCGAGTTTTAGCGGTAAATGCGTCCGCGCGTGCATTGCAAGCAGCGTTATCGACGGGGCGGAATGCTGACAACTGGCCCATTTACACGAATAGTCTGGCGCGTCTTCGCTCTCCACCGGAGCCTCTAAGCCGCCTAGATGATGGAGAACGATGTGAGCATGAAGTTCGCCCGTTGTTGTAAAAGCGGTTGCGTCGCACTGGGCCCTATCCCATTTGCACCTATTACGCTCGCTGACAACCAGTTTCTTGCGTTTTGAGATGCCACGAATGATAAATTTTCTTACTGGTGCATCGACAACCATTGCTTGAGCCGAAGGGTAGATTATAGTGACAGCTTTGATCACATCGGATGCTTGGAGCAAAGGGTGTCGATCTTGGAACGAAGAAAAATAGTCTCGGTACGAGTTCCAAAACTCAACCTGCGTCATTTCCTCTTCCGGGCTAGACCTAATAGCAGCACGCAACCTAATTCCTATCAGCAAGGTGTTACTACTTGTGATATAGAATGACTCACCATTCATGACATCTATCGGGCTCTGATAGGGCACCGATTCGCTTGACTTCATCGGTTGTCAGATCGTCGACGACTGTGTCTACCTTTAGCCCAGGAACGGACCGATGGGATGTCGTTAAATTATAACTGGCCGTCTCCTTTCCCTGCTGTGAAAGGATGTAACCCGCGAGTACTTTCAATGTTTGAGGCAATTGAGGGCTGAGAAGGAAAGCTTTAGTCATCGGAGGATAGGAAAGATGGGCGTAGAAATAATTTAGACATGCGTCAACGAGAGTTGTATCCTGGTAAAGAGAGATGTATCGAATGCATGCGCTGAGCGCCGGCGAGTTCTCCGAGTTATGGGGGGCATTCTGGGGGATGCTGAGTAGCGTTGTGAGAGCGGAAAGGGAGCTTATGATGATAGCCCGGTTTCGGGAATGCCCAGCAAGTTCCTCGAGAGCTCTAACAGGGTTCAAGCTATTCGAAGACACCATAATTTTTGGAGCGGGTAATACGTAGGTACCTGCTAAGCAATGTAAAAGGTCCAATGTGTAGACAGTGAACTGTGTGGCCTCGTCGGACGATAAGTCCAGTTCACTGAGGGTCCGAACAATGAGAGTCCGGGTCTTCGGGTGTGCAGAAAGCTCTGAAGCATTGTGACTGCCGAGTGCTGCGTTGCGTAGAATGAAGAGGGCTTCAAGGGAGTACCGGCGTCTGCGAGTCTCCGATAGGGAAGGGGCGAAAAGGGAAGAAATTTGAGCTTTTGTCTGTTTTGGCGAACGCAACGGGTTCGAACGGCCAGGGTTCAAAAGCGCTGGCTGCGGCGCACCGTATTGGTCCAGAAACCACTCCGGCCATTCGAAAAGCACGTCGATGAGCCCCGGAATAGACGAAAGTGTGAATTGATCATTGCAACTAAGGCGGCATAGTCGTTCGAGAGCCCAAGCAATCTCCGACTCAATACCTGATTTAAGAGCGAGCAGCATACGATTCGAAGGCGTAGACTCAGTGTACCATCCTGTAATCAAGTCGAAGGGGTTGAAGGATATGAATGATAAAGTACTGCTGCTACTCACGTTCGTAATCATCCCTCAGTGTTTGATGCGTGCGTGGTGCATACCCACCAGTCGTGCCCATCGCTCCTGACGCGACCGTTCGTTGTTGTGCGTTGAAGCTGGACTGAAAGTTGGTCAAAGGTTGGCCTTGTACTGGAGCCATCGACTGATATTGTTTTAGCGCTCGCCCTACAGCACTGCTGCTGGATGCTATTTGCGCGCTCATATTGCAATGAGGGAATAGCCAGAGTGCGAATCAGTAAGCGAGTTGAGCTTGAGATATCACCAAATTCGCGTATGTGTTTACTACTATTTACGTGTTTTGGGCATGACATAATGCGACGATCTTAAATATTTCTCACACGACTAAGCAAGCACTTGAAGCAGTCGACTCGAATCTGACTCTCACCATTCAAATTCGTCTTCATTGTGCCTCTCGTGTTGTTTAACTCAAAATAGCCTTGTCACCACCCAATTACCCCCAGTCTGTAGGACGCATTCAAAATCTGGATCTTACTTTCCCTTGCAATCCCTTGCGTACGACGTGTAGAGGAGTGATATTCAAGGCTGGCGTGGCTGCGACGCGTTTTTGTTTGTTCTTGTTAAGAATAGCAAACGAGCTGATGTCACGGGTTTTATCGTTGTCCCATTTTTAGCGGCAGAAAATGAACTTCACTGGCATACTCTACATTTGAAGTTACGCTTTCTCATCTTTCTGTCTCATTATCGTCAAATACGGAGGCAATTTACGGCTAGGAACCGATAGCCAATGATGAGCTCGTCGCCTGCATTACCCAGCTGTAATACTATGGAGGATACCACAAAAAGTCTAAACGTATGTGCACTAACTATGATTCATCGCTTCAACTCTGCTAACATAATAACTTCATCAGAATGCCCATCAAAGCGGAGGTAATTGCCTCAAAGATCTAAACATGTTTTGCTCGTCTGCGGAAGCCGGGCATCCTATCAGCCGCTTTCATCCCGAAAGTCTGGATGTGATATTCAATTGTGCTTGCGAGTACATCGCCAACACTCACCATCAAGATTCCTGCGCTTTAGAAAGACTCCAATGCTTCAACAGATCGTGCCAAGTCATCAAAGTGCTCGGTGACTCGACATGCCTGTTTTCGTCGTCGCAAAAGGCTCAAAAGGCTGAGTGGGCCTGCCTACGTGGACCCAGCACGCTGAAGAAGGTCGTTTCAGCATATCAGTCTGATCCCGTTGCGAAGGTCAAGGGTTCAGGACCGATGATTGAGGCCTCGCTCAGATATCTCGAAATTGTGAAGCAACACATTGGGGATACACCGGAATCGCTCAAATGCGGTAAAGACATGGCAGCCATAGTTGCGGATCTATGGTACGACTTTTATGACTATCCGGATGTGGACCTTACATTGGTTGTGTTCAAAAATCTTAGATCATATATCCACCGCGAAGGGCCTTTCGAAACCGCCAATCTTACATCGGCTTTGTGCCATACTTTTGACAATGCAGACGAGATTGTCGACAGTTTCTTCGGTCTTCTGAAAAAACTGCGGAGATATTATCGCAACGGTACACCGCGAGAGAGCACATGTATCTTCTGGTACACTCTGATGGTGTTCGGCACATCCCAATACGACGACTACACCAGGTTGATTTGTAGCGTCCTGCAGCGACGAGGTATCATCGCCCATGCAGTGGATTTCCTCCTTTGCCAATACCGCTTTCCATGAGATACGAGGGCGATTGAATCCATACACTCTTTCAAGGCTTGTTTATCTTTACTTGCCTGCAACCTCAGCTGTACACTTTCAGGCTCGTCTCGCAGCTTTTCGGAGCTAAATAAAAAGGCGTTACGTATGATATTCACCCCACAGAATTGGTTTTTGGAAAGGCGAAGCATACTTGAAGAAGACCTCAGTATGCTTAGCAAGTCCATTGGCGTACAGCTTCATCGAAAGTCTCTTTTGGACGCTGTCTTCCGCCGCTTTAGAATCATAGTCATGAAATACGGACTTGAAGGTGGGGATGTCTGGGACTCGTTTTCGCGCAATTTCCTCCCAAATCTGGTCTTAAAACACATCCAAGCGAATGGGTACGAAATCTTCCATGTGTGTTGCGCAAATGTAAGGTCATACTCGTCTGTCGTGAGCGTACTGATTCGTTTCCTTCCAGCCATTTTGTAAGGTTCATACCGTGCCGTCCAGGATGCAAAAATGCGGTCAGTGTGAGACGGTTTCTTATTGTTCGAGACCTTGCCAGAAGGCAGCCTGGAAGGATCACAAACCGTTCTGTAGGAGAATTTCCATTCAGAAAAGTGAGCCTCTTTATAACTTGATGTGTGAGCAACGAGTCAAACCATTTCAGTGGTAGACGATACGGATTTCTTTCGTCTTTCGGCGAGCGACAAAACATCAGTTATCTCGCATGCCCTTTACAAGTTGTCCAAGCATTTACTTGACAAGGACACCATTGATCAGGCAGACTCGAATGCGGATTTGTCGACGCCCAAGTATCATATTTGTTTCAGCTACAATCTTCACGACGCAGAAATCTCTGAAGACGATGCGCTACATATCAAGAAAGCACCCTGGAGAACAGTCTCCACCCACCTTCGAAACACTGCCCTCGCCCGCGAGAGGTCCGGTATTTCCAATCAAGTGTTTCTCAAAATCATGCATGTGGATACCTCTTTTGAAGAAATATACGTCCCGCTTTTCTTCCCGTGGACCGAGGTAAAAGACCGACGTATGAACCTATCGGTCATCGTGGATTACATAGCGGATCGCATCGCAGGAACCCTCCATTCGTTTACAAGCACCGGTGCTGGACCAGAGTTTGCAAAGACTTTGACAGAGGACGATTTGACCGAGGAAGTAGGCGCCATGATTCGCAAAGAGCTTCCCAATGCGTTATTTAAAGGACCCCGATTCGTGCAGTGATCCTAGTATAATATATTTTCTATTTTGCGAGCTCTATTTCTTGATTAATTGGATTATACTTTTAATACTATTGATGTGAGATCAACTTATTTGATTCATATACAATGCCTAGGACGTTCAAGCATACATACGCGCCATAGATGGAGTGTTCGGGGAATGAGCTCTGCGCCCATTTGCGAATGTCCCTAAAGCGAATCCAATTAACCGACAACTTTCTCCTCCATATGCATATGCTCATTTGCATCGGTCGATCATTTCCTATAATACAATACAAGCTTAAGTAGTTCATTCACGAAAGCGAAACATAGATATTAGCGAAAGAGAATGTACAGGAGGGTATTGCCAAACCACCGTCGCCTCCAGCCTTTCGAACCAAACTTGCTATTACCAAAGTGCTGGGGGATAGGTAAAAGACGGAAAAAAGGTAGCGAATAACGACACGCAGAAGTAGTGAAGGTTTGCGAAGGTTTGAAATAGTTCATAGATAAATCAATGTGGATAGGTTTAAACGTGTGGAAACGATGATCAAAAAGATGGAAAGGACAGCGTGAGTCAAGGCAAACAGATGAATCATCGCGCATAAGCGTCCAAAAACAAAACAGGTCTCTGCCATTCGATTATTTCCTCGCTTCATTGTGTCACACCGCCTCAGCTTTTATGACCCCAAGCTGGTACATGCACTGAAGGCCCCGACCCCGCCTCGTAACCAGGCGGGCTATCCTCATAGCTCCCGTCACCCGGTTGTCGAGGACCGGACGGGTGTGATGACGTGGCAACAGGCATTGGCGGAGGGCTGCTCGACGTAGCATGCGTCCCGTACGGTGACGTGTACGCCGCGGCATTTGCAGGGCTCCCAGGTTTCATGGAGTCGGGAACAACGTTAGTCCCGTACCCTGCTCCACCAAGAGAATAGCTCCTGTCCTGCTGCTGACCATGCTGTTGTTGCGTTTGATCGTATCCGCCTATCGCATATCCATAGTTGACATCGTTGCTGGCGGTATGGTCCTGTCCGCCCCCATAGTAGTCATGGCTACCATAGGCGTTCGATGCTGCAGGATACGCGCCGTACGCGTTGTTGGTGTCTTGTTGTTGATAGTACGGATCTGCGTATGGCTGTGAAGGAGCGGGCGTCTGTGTAGGAGAAGCATAAGCTCCTGCAGTAGGGATAGCCATTCCAGCCGACGAAAAAGGGTCGGAGTACGGAGCTCCACCCCCTTGAGAGTACGGGGTTGGGTACTGTTGATGCCCCGTCGTTGCGGCCGTGTGATCTGGGAGAGTATATTAAGCTTCTATCCAAAACATAGGTTACAAACAGACTGACATGTTGATCCACCATTTGTATGCCCGTATGCAGCGCCACTCGGGTATTGTGAGTGACCAGGACTTTGATTCGACGCCAAATAACCAGCCCCTGCAGCAGCTCCCCCGACTGCTGCCGCGGTACCTAAACCACTTAACCCGGGCGGTGGAGACCTAGTGGTACTCCCAGAGTATTGCCTATTGGGTGGGTAGCCTGTGTTCGCACTGGTGGGTGCTGGAGAAGCAGGAGAAGGTGTATAGAACTCGTCCACGGCGCGAGTACCAGGAGCCGCCTGGGCATATCCACCCCTATACGACTGACCTGGGCCAGCCGTAGTTCCGGTGTTTGCACTGCCCTGCCTCCTCATTCCCATCCGAGGACTTGCTGCTGCTGCGGTGTCTCTGTAGGGTGACGTGATATCCTCCTCGGAGTCTCCCCCGCCCTTCAACGGTCGAATGGCATCGTCGCGTTCAGGGAATGCGGGTAAGCCAACTTCATTCTTCGCTCTTGCTTTGCGGTCTGCTTCGGCTTTAACAGCATCCAGGCGCATCTGCTCGGCATGCTGCGACGTCGGATCGTTGTTTCGAGCAAATCTGTCCATCCAACTGTTATCCATGCGCCCGTCGCCAGAACGTGGTCTACGACGCATGCAACATCGGCCACATGCATACACGCATCCGGAAAAGAACAGAAGAACCCAGCTGCAGAAACACCATTCGAATCAGTGAGATGCGTCAAATCAAACTTGAAGCTCAATAACGCACGCCGCGAGAGTAAGCCATACAGCGGTTCCAAAACTTGCGGTTCCATCAATGGACTCGACACGCTTTTTCACAAGGAAAAAGAGAACGATGTCAAAAACAAATGCCACGAGGGCTACGGTCGCCGCGAAGCCTGAAACGCAGGAAGAACAGCAAGTCATGCTCATCTCTCGTACATGAGCGAGCAGACCAAACAGAGCCGAACCCGCAGCTAAACATAGAGCAATGACGTGAAGAAATAGTGCTACAAAATACATGATTGAATAACTCATTCTCATAGAACCAGCTGATATGAACGTACCATCTGTGATCCACTTAGCTACGACCGTAGGTATTTGGATCTTCGTATTGTCGCCTACGAGGCCGTTGAGATCAAAATTGTAACCGACTGATGGCTTTGAGCAAGTCGTGCCGTTGGATGACAGCTCCAGGCAGTACCCTAACGTGCCGAGGGTGAGATTGCCACTCTCGCTGCCTACGCTGAGAGAGGCTTTAAGGAAGTATATTGATTTGTTGATAGGTACATTGAACGAGGCGATAGCAAGTAGAATGGTGGCAACGAGAGTGACGATGAATCCAGGCGTTGCGGGGCGAAGGCAGCCCATTGGGGAAATAAGCGTGCGTTGCGAGTGCTTCGACGGGGACGATACAGAGACAAATGAAGAAAAGGAAGAACTCTTTGACCAGACCCGGTGTAGAAGGTCGTGGTCGTCGTTACAATGTTTTCGTATGTGCTGGTAAGATGTGTGGTGTGAGAGCGCTGAAGCGTTGAGCAGTGCAGCAAAGTTAGAAGTCTCCATAGACACGTGACGTAAGCACGAAAGGCGATGAATCAAGTCGACTGCGCACAACTGCCTCTTGTCTTCGAACCTGTACTACCTTTGAAAATGCACTCAGTAACTTCTAAGTAGGAGGTGAGTTTTTAATCAAAGATGTCATATGATGCATCCAATCACTGCGTATGTCTATACTTATGTATATTTTTATTATTGCCAGTAACAACATCGTCCACTGGCATATGTGAACAGTAAAGACCTCTTCTCTACAACCCGTAGCGGCGACTATGCTTCTACTTCGACCTTGTAGTTGCTTAGTAACACGCTGTTCAAAAACCCCTTCAAAGCAAGTCCAGCCCTTTCTTTGCTTATTCCACTCCCCACGCTGATTTCCACGTAACGGAACTGTGTATAAGTACCAAACGACTCTTCAATTGTATTCACCTTATTGTCATCTAAGATTGGTGAGAGTGTGTTGACAATATGTTTGATGTTAGACTTGTCAACGTAATTCCAGGATCCTGCCAGATGTGTGATATACAAGTAGGATCCGACGAGGCACAAGAAGTCAGAGCTGCAGGGCCTTCTCCAAGTCAGCGATCTTCTCGTACGTGCCCCAAGGAAGCGTGGACGAGGAGAGCCCTTTGTCGGCTTTCTTGTCATAGTCATCGTGTAGCCCGAGGAAATGAGATTCACCGATGGTAGCAAAACGACGCAGAGCTGCTTCCGTGCTTTTGCCTGCTCAATAAATGCCTCACGACCCATATCCGCAAGCTTCTTATCATCACGAACGAGCGTCTCGAGACCCAGACAAAGCTTGAGGGCCTTATCACGAGGAATGAGCAGCTCGAGGAAACCGTTGATTGTCGTATCGCTATCGACCTTCACTAATCTATCGGCGATCTCGCTATGAAATTCCTCCGGCTTTTTCTTCTGCGCGGTATGAAATTGTGCAATGCGATCGGGAAAGCCATTCCAGACACAGTCATACGGTGAGCTCACTGCATAAGGTTGTGCTCCTCCCGCTGCTGTTGCTTGCGACTGCCTGTGGCTTCAGCGCCGGTGGGGTGAGGAGAGGGAGAGGGAGCAGAACTCTCTGTTCTCTGACTTTCGCTTTTGGGACATGGTCAAAGGAAGTACTGGGATAGAGATGGTTTTATCAAAATTGGAGGGAGGGCTCGCTCGAGGATGGGGATGAAATGGGGCTTGATGGTACAGAGACGAGACTCGAAGTTATCTGCTTGTTTGCTGATCTACTATTCTCTAACTCACAGTCCTTTACATACACGTCTTGCAGCATTGCAGGATGCGCGTTCTTCCTTCCCACGGTCTTCTTGCATAGTGGTTTCGGGGACCCTCAAGAAAGCTCCATTCCTTTGCGCCGTTAAAGTGCCAGTTTTGGAAGAGCCTTAGCATGCTTTGAACCTCAGGCTGGTTGCGAAGCCAGCTTGGGTTCAACTACCCAATCGCAACCTTTGCAGCTACTTATAAATTTATCACGGCAAAGGCGATCTACGAACAAGATCTCCGAGTCATATACCAGTTGAATGCGTTCGTGACGAGATACCGGAGGCGGTTGCTCGTGCTGTATGTAAGTGGCGTCCAGCGTGTGTATCTGCTAAGAGCAAAGGAGTTCCGCCTCTATAGACGAAGTACACCTTTGCAAGGAACGCTGAAGGACCGGACTTACATTTCGAAAAATGGCCAGCTCGTTTGATATCATCTTTCGGTAGGATTTTGGACACGGATGAAGAATCGAAAGGACTCTTGTTCCTCAGAGTTATGACGACTATCCCTTCTCCGGAGGCTCATGATGTCATCTCAGGAGTCAATCACGATGAAAGCATCGACCGTGCTCAATCATTTCTCTTAATATCGAACTCCTGCCTACTTCAGACAAGCACTGGGGGGCTTGATAGTTACCGGTGAGGATTACGAATGGATTTCAACTGAATTTTAAATAACTATATTTCTCTAACCTACCTCTAATTCTACTACCAGTAACAACTTGAACATCATTTACGCGGCAACAATTCTTACTCCGATATTTCAAGACTACACTTCCAGCTCAACCTTGGAACTACGTAAGACGTTATCCATGAATCCTTTCAACGAGTCGTTACCCCTTTCCTGAATCGTCAAATTGGGCACAAGGCATCTCTTGATACGATAAGGGTTGTCGCCCAAAGCTTTCTCCACTACGTCCACCTTGTCGTCATCCCGGGACACAGCGAGTTCACTGACGATTTCATCACCAAAGCTTTTCTTGATTTCGGACTCACTCGTCGCCAAGTGCGCAATGTACAAATAGGCGCCCAGCACGCGGGCAAGAAGTCGAAGTTGCAGAGCCTTCTCCAGATCAGCAACCTTCTCGTACTTGCTCCAAGGAAGCGTGAACGAGGAGAACCCGTCCTCGGCCTTCTCGATATAGATTCGATGGAGTTCTAGGAAGTGAGTATCGCCGATGCTGGCCAACCGACGCACGGAGGCTTCCAAGCATTCCGCGAGCGCCTTCGCCTGCTTGACAAATTCCTCACGACCGAGATCCGCTACCTTCTTGTCGTTGACGAAGGACGCGCCCTTGAGGCCCAATCCAAGCTTGAACAGCTCATCGTATTCGCCGAATTCGACGAGGAGACGTATTACCTTGTCATCCTCGTCGATCTCGACCAAGTCTTTGGCAAGGCCAAAGTCGTACCTCGCCGACTCTTTCTTCTGCGAGTCGTGCAATTTACGCAGCATCCGCGAAAATGCCGAGCCGGTCACTACCAGGCGAGTGGCGTGTTGGACGAGCTCATTCTTGTTATCGGGCGAATGGAGTCGTTTGGCTTCCTGATCAGCTTTGATACGCCTCGCTTTACGACCTGATATCCTAGCAGCCATGCCTGGGGCGTCAAGCTCCGCGCTAGCCTCGTTGTCAGAGTACGAGTACGGACGCTTGTTCTGAGACGAAGACATGATGATCAAGAGTGAACCTAGAAGTGGGGAGGAAGGTGTTGAAAGGGAAAGGTGAGAGTGGACTTGAACTTGTTTCGTGAATTATGACGAAACGGAACTTGGGGGATACAGATGAGAAGTATCTGCTCGTTTTGCTGGTTTATGTCCTTGCTGGCAGATCTTCTTCTACGTGCAACTTGGTCCAATATTAATATTGCAAGGTACGCCGCATTTTCACGTCCAGCTCCCTTCGTGCAAACCTCAAGGCTCAGGCTCAGGCTATCTGGGGTCCCCAAATAAACTCCACTCTTTTGCGTTCACCTGTCGTTACTGATGTCAAAGATCCAATTCTCCAAAGTGCTCTATCGTCTTTGAACCTACCGTAGTCTCGAATAGTTGATTCAAGTATGCTGCTTCGAGTTCAACGCTAAGTCGACCTTTGCAGACATTACTTCCGCTCATCGAATGCGCGACCAGGCTTCGATCTCAGATCTGTACTGTAACAGGAGTGGGTCTTCGACCGCAATTCGTCGAATCTTTTGCAGTTTCTTACCCAAAACCCTCGTATCAAAGACGATTCGATGCTCGTTACTGTACATAAGTGACGTTTTCCAGCAAAGATGTCGTTTCCTATCAGCGGGAGTGTTGGGAGTGCCCCTCCCCCCCCCTCTCTCTCTCCTTAACTCTGGACCATGCTCGACTTGTCGAGGAGGGAATGTTTAACTTAAAGATGACTTCAGCTATTTGAACCTCTCTCTGTAGACGTACACGCATACATTGTATACCGATCGAAGGAGATTGAAAATGACTGAGTGCAAAGTTCGACTCATAGACGTTGACCTAAAGTAAAAAAAAGAGGGGAGAGGGGAGGTGCTATGCTATGCTATAATGGGAGTAAAGAAAAACAACTCGTCTCTCGTGACCGTTTCGAATTGGGACGAGGGAGCCTATGTAACTGTAACGTACTGTATGGAACTAGAACTGCATGTATGAGACGTTAGGAATCATCGATCGAACAAAGTCTAGTAGTAAGTCTGTGTGAATGTTAGAGTTCGCGAGGGTCGAGCAAGCTGGACACCGATGAAATGAAAGGAAACGGATGGAGACGAACGAGACTAAGCAAAGAATAATGGTGAGGCGAAGTAAGCAAGATTAGGGACGAGGGTGAGGGGCTGGGGGGCAGGCGAGGAGAGTATTCATAATCAAGGATGGAATAATGGAATAAAAAGGTCGAATCGGAGGGAAAAGGGAGGATAGAATAAAATAGAACAAAACCGGAGAAAAAGGGAGAACCAATATTATGTAGAGTCCAACAAGACAAACTTCTCCGCAAGGGCGTTCAAAGAGGCCTGCCCCGGCCCCCGAGCGCAGGTACGACGCGTCGCGCACTCCAATATATGCGCCACGCTCTCATAGCGGCCGACATGTGCGTGAGAGTAAAATATATCGGAGGATATGTATCATTCGTAGGATGTATGCGTATGCGTTGTCCGTCGTCGTGCTGCGATGCCGGAATGAAGGGACAGGGGCACCGAAGATATGCATATGGGCGTCTTCGCGTATAATAGAATATATATATCGAGGTTGGACGTCGAGTTGAGTTTCGAAGTGGGCGCTACGTCGTCTTTTTTTCTCTTCTCTCGTTCGGTCCCTTCCTCGATGTGTCCTTCACCTTTCGTATCCTCTTTGGTTGGGATCGTAAGTCGTCGTTCGGCTTGATTTTTGCGTACATAAATAGGCGGTCGTCTGTCGTCCGCGTTAGCTTCCCCTTTCCTTCATCTCTTCCCCACCACACCTCTTCATCCCCAAGAAGAAAAAATGAATCAAAACCGAGGAAACACCCCCCCAATCAAAGGAACTCTGCCTCATCGACCGCGAAAAACTCCCTCTTCCGATGCGCAGGCGTGCTATTCCACTTTGACTCGACCGCAAACCCGGTATTCCAGTCCTTCACGCGCCGCTCCGCAAGGAGACTCATCGTGCTCTTGTCGGTGCCTACGAAGCCGGCGCCCATGGACTGGATGATGGCGTCTATGAAGACGGGATACCTGTTTTACGCGTCAAACGTAAACGAAAAAATGTCACCCGTCAGTCAATTTTCTTGGTCTAATCGCTGATTAGGAGTTTAGTTTAGAGGCTTACCATCTTCCGTAAAGGCGTTCTGTCTCCATTGCGTCGTGATCGACCCATTGCCAGCCGAGCTCTCTTACACCGTCCCACCATTCTTGATTCCTTTCGTCGCTCGTTACCAGCACCTTCTCAACCTCGATCCCCTTCGTCCGCCTCACTTCTTCCTTCACCTGCTCGACATACTCCTGCAGCGTGCTCAGAGGCGCGAAGCATATCTGTCCCTCAGGACAGTACCGGCTGAAGTCCCCGTGCCTCACATGCATACTGATGAAAGGTGGGATCGTTTCCGTCTCTTCGAGCTCAAACGTCTTCCTGATCATCCCCTCGGCGATACTCTCAATTGTGCTGTTCCAACGTGCATGCGTCCCCACGAAGCGCCATGCAGGGCTCCACTCGTACCACATCTCGAACGTCATTTCGACAGAGACGTAGTACATGAAGTCAAAGCACATCATCTGGTCGTCAGGGAGCTCGCGTGCCTTGCTGTGCGGCGCAGCGAAGTGAGCACCAGGCCCGCCCTCGGACATCGAAGGGGGAAGGTGTGCTTCCGTCCGTCCTTCCTCGAAACCAAGCCTGGCTAGATACCAGAAGCTCACGTGAGGGTCGTTAGGGTACTGCGGGAGGAGGATGTTATTGGACGGGACGCGCGTGTACGAGATGTCGAGGGCGAGGTGGGGCTCGATCATGTTTGGTCGGGGTCGACGGGAGGCGTTCGGGTCCTGAGGCGGGGGTTGTGCCGTCGCCCAAATCGACCAGCAACCGAGGATGTCTTCGTGCGGTCTCCATGACTCTCGTTCGGTTCCGTTCAATTCGCTTGGAGGCGAGAGAGTTTTGAGGTCTTTCCACTCGATGATAGGTACCCCCGTGTCCTCGCGGAGACGGTCGATGTCGAAGACATCAGAGAATGAGACGAAGCCCGCTGCACTGCCTACGTGGGAGGGAGCGAACGGAGGAAGAACGGCGGTACGGCCGGTAAGGTGGGCAAGGTAGATGAGGTTGATGTAAGTCATTACATCGTTTGCTGCCATGGAGAATTTGGAGTTAGATGGGATTTACAAAAACAAGGGGAACAATACAAGGACGCACTCCAACCGGCGTTGATCCACGATGTGACATATTTTGTGTCGTTGCGCATATTGTCTGCATGCCAGTTAGCTAGAGGACACAGGGATAAAAACACGAGGGAGACTAACCTTTGAAGCTTGCGGTCGGTGCACCTAGGACTTCGTTGGGGTATATGCTCACGCGGTCCTTGCCTCCCGGAACGCGAGACGAGCGGGTCGCATCAAGCATCGAGACTCTGACAACGGCACCGATACCCAATAAGGCCAAAGCACCCAGAATCATCCCGCAGGCAAAGATCGGAGTGCGTTTGAAGGACGACCATCTTGACTTGGAGTAGCTGCCCGACGCTAACTTTTCGAGATATGGAGGCGGTGGGGTTCTGAGAGACTGCTCTGAGGATGGTAGAGGGGAGTAGTCGATCTCATAGGTGTCCCTTGACGAAGTCAAAGAGCGATTCTTTGGGATGCTTCCGTTGCCAAGTGCACGCTCGAGATCGTCCTGGCTGTTATTGTTGAAAGAGTGTGGCGAAGGACTGCGCGAATACTTTCGGTTGTCGAGGAGAGGAGACGAAGACATGGCGTCGACGGGGATAGTAGGCGGCAACAGTAGCGACGACACTGATGAGGAGCGGGGAGGCTGGTTGTGTTGAGGATGGGGGTAGGAGGTAAAGAAGGAATGGGGAAGGAGGTAAGGAGGTGAGGGCGATAGAGGAGGACTGTCGGGTAAGAGGATATTCGGTCGAGGGAGAGGACAAGGTACAGCCAGAAGAATTCTATTTTGGCTAAAGCACTCTTCCTTCCCGACCTGAAGAAATTACTTCCAAAAAGGGTATTTATACAAAAAACACTTCTGGTTTCGGAGTTATGCTTTGTTTCGAGTACTTTTTTTGTTGCCCTGAAGAGCGTGCCGGTTTGACAGATGGATCTTGTTGGAAGCTCTTTGGCCGAAGCCGGAGAAGAAGAAGCCGACGCCGACGCCGATACGGGACAGGGACAAGAGACGAGCCGAGGCTCGGCTGGTTCGGAGATAGACCGTCGATCAGGCTGAATCTCCGAAATCACAACGCAAATTCGAATTCGACTTCATCTCTCTCAAAAACAGCCTCCATCCTCACCGCACCGTCTTTCCTTCCTTGTCCGCCGTTCTCTCCTCTCTTTCTCTTTCCCTCTGCCTTCCGCTCCCTTTATCCCTTATCCTCCAACTTACTCCTCGCACGACGACAGCCAATTATGGGTCAACCGCAGCAAGATCAGGCGACCAAAATGCAGGTCGCCAGCGTCGTCTCCTTCTACATGTTCGCCGCCCTTGTCATGGTCTTCGTTAACAAGGCAGTCCTCAACTCTTCTCCCGACCTCCCTCTCCTCTTCCTCCTTTTCCAAATGCTGATTGCAGTCATACTCCTTCATGCGTCTTCTGCAATCTGGCCCCACAAAATTGATCTTCCGAAACTGGACCTCGCCACAGCCAAGAAGCTCGCTCCGGTGGTCATCGTGAACATTGTTGGCCTGATTTTCAACACTTTGTGCTTGAGGGACGTGGAGGCCAGCTTCTTCCAAGTACGTGCTCATGCATGTAGCATGCATTTGTATCTTAATTAACTCAATTAATCAATCACTTGTGCTCCTGGTGGACTCAATGCGCAGATTGCGCGCGGTCTCCAACTCCCTCTTACCATTGCCGTCTCCTCATTCGCGACCCGTTCCACACCTTCCGCTCGTGTGCTCGCCGCCGCAGCACTCGTCACACTCGGTTTCCTCGTCGGAATCTCGCCTTCTTCCTTGACCACCCTCTCTTCATCCATCTTCCCCGGAGGAGGGTCGTCCACCGACGTCGCAGGCCACGCTGCCCCGAGTATTCTCTCCCTTTTCTACGGCATCCTCTCCGCCCTCTTCATTGCTGTCCACTCCGTCCTTATCAAATCTTCCCTACCCCATTGCAATAACTCCACCATCCACCTCGCGTACTGGACCAACCTCGGCTCAGCCGCCTTCGTCGCGCCCTTCGTCCTCCTCCACGGCGAATTCTTCAAGGTCTTTGAGCTATGGACGGACCCAAGCGGGAACTGGAATGCGAACGTGTTCGTATGGGGAACGATCGTGACGGGGTTCTTTGGGTTCCTTCTATGCGTTGCCGGCTTGCTCAGCATCAAAGTCACCAGTCCCATCACGCATATGTTCTCAAGTGTGAGTAACTTCTTCCTCCCGTTCGCGTTCGGCAATCTTTTCGTCTTTTTCTTCCCGTCTGTCTTTTTTTTTGGTCCCATTTGGTAAAGGCAGAAAAGTGATCGAACGGTTGGGGCGGCTTGCGTTGCCCGATACTGGATTCCGAGTCCATTCACATGGGCCTCGTGTACTTTCGCGGGTACAGTGGACGGATGATGACACAAAATGCGCGTTATCATTCATGCATGCGTATCTGAGCAGGACGGCCAGAAGTACCCGGCCAATTCAGTGCATCTTGCTCTAGATCGCAGGTTGTATGCGCGCATTTTTTCAAGAGACCTTCTCATCAGCGGAATCCGCTGAGTCCGGGTTTGCGCGCCCGCTCATTTCCGGGGATTTGCGTCGCCACCGACATCATTTCGCATCCTTGCATTTCAACGATGGCGTGTTGTCCCAATTTCCTTTAGGGAAAAAGATGGCCATAGTGTGATTCGAAAGATAAAGGCGATTTTCTTCGCCGTTTGCAGATGAGGTTGGCCGGAGCGTAAGAGCGAATAAACGGACCGTGCCGCTTTCCAAACAAAATTAGCATATGGTCCGTGAGCTCAGAAGTCGAGAAGCTCAGCACGACGCGTCCGGCGGGCAAGGCGGGAGAGCCGCTCTCAGAAGGCGCTGGGTGTTCAATAGACGGAAAAGGGTAAAATTTGAGACTCGACTGGGTCAAAATTCAGACGACAGGTCGCGATCACGAGGAAGCTCTTGCTCTTCTGACCTTCTTCTTCTTGCGGTGCTGATAGGCACGAGGCGTGTTTTGCGTTTGACGTGCCTGGGGTCATGGCCATGGTCGGTCGTCGCATGCATGGATAAGGAATTGAGGAATTCCGGGTTTCCGGTCACTTAGACGCCGAAACTTGGTTCCTTCTTTCTTCCTTTTGTCTCTCTTCGGATTTTGAGATACACTCCAGCACTTTCGACTCGACTCGACCCGAAAATGCGTAGTGCTGTATGCGTCTTATCATTCCCGATACGGGTCGATTTTCCCCTCGGGCTTTCGGTCACGAAATGGACTTACACTGCGTTATGGCTTTTGCGATATTTCTGGATTATGTGGCGCGAGTGCTCTTTCTCACCTTCATCTTGCTTTCTCCGAATTTTTGCCTTTATTTTCACATTTTGTTCCACTGCTTTGGATGATCTTATTTTTTTGATTGTTTACTGACCAACCCGTTTGCTCGCTCGTATAGGCTGCACGCTCGGTGCTTCAGACGATCCTTGGAGTATGGATCTTCAGCGATTTGCTCACAGTGTACGTGTCTTGTTTCCCTTTACTTTCTTTATTTTTTCCCCATCTTTCGGGCGTTTTGGATACCTCCTATCTGGAGATACAGGACGACGGAGGTCGTAGATTGATGCCTTGTTATGGGTGGTCGTGGAAGACACCGTCTCCCCTGAGTGTCAATCAAATCACAGACAAGGTCTCGTACCTCGGCTTTTCTCCCTTCCTTTCCGTTACGAACACAAAAAAACAAATTGCCCCCCCTTCCCCTTTCCGTCCAAATCTGTCTCAGATAATCTCTCTGTCGGTCAACACTAAATCTAACACCCCTCTCTCGCCACAACAGAAACCGCGCGACGTCCATCGTCGTCATCCTCCTCGGAACAATGTTCTACACCTGGGTGAAGCACATCGAGTCTCGCCCTGCTTCCCCCTCAGGCTCTTCTACCGCCGGTGCTAACGGGGCGGCGTATGTGAGTATGAAAGAGAGGGAGCGGGATTTGGAGAGGGGGAGGTTGGAGACGGTGCGTGAGGATGAGGAGGACGTGGTGGATGTTGTGTTTGATGCGGAGAAGGGGGAGGGGAGGAAGGATTAGGGGAGTGAGCTGAGATGAGATGAGCTTTGATCTGAGTCTGAGCATATCATATCGTCGTTTCCGGTTCTTTTGGGAACTTTGTGAGCTTCGAACGGAGGAAAACATCGACACTCTCCTCTTTCCTGAGCTAATCTCTCACTTGTTTTGTTTTTCAAACTTGACGCTTACTTCTTGGGACCTTTTCTTTTTCTTTCTCTTTCTCCCTCCCTCTTTCTCCCTCCTTTCCGCTATCTATTTCGTCCACCTCGTCTCCCTTGTTTTCTGTAAACCGAACCACGAACTGCAAACTATTCCTACTATTGCTGAATCCCGTACGTAACGTAACGTAACGTATCCCCCATCCCCATCAACGAACTTTCGAACCTGCTTTTCTCCTCATTTTCTTCTTCATTATCGTAATCGTACACATCTCACTGTCTTCTCACCCTCATCTCCCATCTCTTGAATTTTTGTTGTTGTTCGAACTCTCACACGCTACATAACCATACCTCCCAAAAATAAATAAATAAGTAACGTAACTTAGCTAACCATAGATGGACTTCTGCAGATGCTTGCTTGCTTACGACCAGTGTGTGCGGAGAACATTAGGAGAAGTTGACGTACTTGGTGATACTGGTACTACAAACATACATACATGCAAACATACGCAAACCTATGTATGTTCGTGTGTATTTATATCATGTTGATGCGGGGTGCGCCGATGTGCACTGTAAAGGGGGAGCCTTAGGAGGTAGGGGCGGAAGGGGACCACTAGTACGGGAACATACAAACAGATGCGCGCCCGCAGCCTGAGGGCCAGCGTGGTCCCGTTAATTGTTTTCGTGTTGTTCTGTGCGGTGCCGATGCTATTGGTGGATAGGATACATCAGGGAAAACCCCCCCTGCATATTTCTGATGACGGATGATTATGACTAGTATATAACTGATTAGACATATCATGTACGTTAATAGAGTGTTAATAATAGATGACCGACTTACAGACTGTTGATTGAATGTTTATGAACAGACAACCGGGTGTTCATTTTGTATTATGGATCGTCGAATGATTATCGCTTGTGTCAGTTGTTGATTGCAAGTATACGTCATGGTAATGGAGTGCTCACTGTGAGACCATAACTTGTGATAATTTGATGACCAGGGGATGATGCATATAGACGTGAGATTATGTTTATTAATGATAACTGGGAACTTCAGGTCGTGATGAAGTTCAACTGAATGCATACGAGCCACAATACAATGGCTCGCCGAAGGCGTGATGGGCATATTCCACAAAGTGCATGAGATTAAATTAACTGATTATAAATGACGGAACATATCATAAATACTTCTATTAGCATAAATATTGAAAAGGAATTCGTCACCGACATCGAGCACGTTGGCACTGGACCATTCCCTGGGGACTCTGTTGTCGAATACAGGAATGAGATGAGCACTCCTCACTAACCAGTCGACGGGTACTATTGCTGCGTCGGAATGAAGGTTGCTGAACGGAGCAGGGCTTTTGCTAATCTTGAATAATCCGGTGTTCAAATCTCGACCTGCGAGTTTTGTGTACCATTCAACGTAAGCCATGTGGCGAGGGGCTCGAGCACGCGCATCTTCATCCGGATAGAGAAGTCCCAATAGAGAACCTAGAACCGAGAAGACCACTCGAACTCTAGCTACTCGGAAACCTACCATTGTAATGTATTCAGGAAGTGGCACCACCGTGATGCATGCAGAGACTTACCTTTAGGCGTTCGGACGATTGCAGGATCGAACCGAGCAGGATTCACATCGTCTTCGGCTGAGACGTGCAATATGTCCTCCGTAATTGAAGACGCGTTGTTCTGCTGCTGGAGGACGAACTTGACGCAGTGGTACACTTGCACTCTGTGAAGTTGGAGCTCGAACAATCCAGCTTCGCTGTTGAGACGGCGACCTCGCAGCTCTGGACGGGTTACATTTAAAACAAACGAAGCCATGGCGTAAGTAAAGTCGCACGCGCCATACTTCGTCCGCAGCACTTCGATGTCCACGGCCTTCTTCGTAGGCCACTGGGTCATCTGCGGAACAAGTATACGGACTTCTCCGTCTAAGTGAGAACGCACGGCGATGGGTGGATGGTCATACGACCCAAGCACATGTGAGTTTAACGCTTCCATCTTTTCCTTACGTTCCAACCACTTCGTCATCTGAGGAAGTTCGTCCTTCTTGTTTGAAGCCCGGTATGGGTTTTTGGCGAAGTCGATATGAAGTCTTTCCGTAAATTGCATGTTCGTGTTATCGGTTGAGCCCAGTCGTTGAATCGATTCCGCATAATGTTTCAAAGAATGTATTTTAGGAAAGTCGAAGTCGGAGCACAAACCCAGTAGAACGAATATATCTTTGTGGGTATGAAAGGAAGCTAAGCAAGCTTGTAAGTCCTGCAGAGTTTCGTCGGTGTGAAGTCGGTACTGAGCCAGAAGCGTGAACTCGGCGATAGCTCGGGTCGCACGGATGACCTTCTTCTGTACAGCGCTGGCGTGGAGATTTCGTCCCGGAGGTATGTGACATGCAGGCTCGAATCCATTGATAACGCCCGTGATTATGGCACTAACAAGTGCCATCTCCTTCCCACTCGGCTGTACGAGGGATGCAACCCCTTTCCTGAAGACGCGGATGGAGTGGTTAGGGGGAATCCTTTTGCCTCTCGCATTCAGTTCGTCGATCCCTACTACTTTCACCAAAAGCTCCATCATTCTTTTGATTACACCTTGAAATAGCTGGTGGAGAACGTCGGGTGTCATGCATTGGTATATGTCCACCCATGGGATGTTCAGCCAGAATGGGTTCCAGATCTCCCTAACGCGGATGTTCTGACAGGCGTCCGCATACACTTTCGGGTCTCGGTCACGTTGGAGTGGCAGGATGTCTATCAACCACTGTGGGTCGCGGTTTGGACTTACGTAGTCCAGATCCTCACCCAGGTGTTTGCTGTCGCACGTACATGAATTGCATTCACCTTGAATGGTTCCGGCGAGAGCACACTCCTCTGGGTAATCGCATACTACACCTGCTAGTACGGGATGACAACGCCGAACTCGTCCGTCCCCGGTGACCCAGCGCTCGCCCGAAATTCCAGCGCTGACTAGAGGGCGAAAGATCAGATCCATACAGAATTGGAACGTGTTGAAACGGGCGAGAGTACGTTTCCGCCCGCCTTCGATGTCGAGTAGGTTGTCTGTCGGAAGGTACGCGACAAGGACTTGCGCACCACTAGACGGCTTCTTTCGATATTCCTTTGGGATGTTGCCTGACGTCATGTACACGGGATATGCTGATTCATTCCCGTACTGGGTCAGCTGAGTCTTGTCTGATGCTAAAAGGATTGGAACGATGGTGGCACCGGGATAACGAGATTGTATAAGCTCCTGAGTGAGCCACCACCAATCGCCTGTGTTCAACTCGTGGTACATTCGTATCGCTTTTGAAGCGTCTACATAATGTCGCTCCGGCATTAGCAGAAGATCCTTCGCCCACGTCTTTCTGCCGAACAAATACCGCATGCACGCTAGTGTGTCTCGAACGTACAGCGTCAACCGTTTCCCATCGACTTCAATTGTTTTCGCCTCGAACGGAGGCAAGGATACCTCAACGAATTTATCAAGCCGCGCGTTTATGGATCGAACGGTGTCGAACGACAAAGGCACTTCTGCGTGTTCCTGACATGATTCAGTCGTTCGTCAGTAGCATGCAGATTGCAACTAACATCGTAAGGCTCACTTTCAAAATCGATATCAAGGACTTCGTCGCCCTCACGGAGATTCCGTTGTCTTTGATCCAGTGCGCCATAAGGAGATCTAATTTCGACCCGAACGGCCCGTGCGTCTCTCCCGCAACACTAACTTCGTCCTGGTCTAGAAGTCCTTCTTCGTTCCGTTCTGCTAAGAGTGCGGTTTCCAGTTCGTTCTCGAATATAACGTTTTCCGTTGGAAAGTTTACAATGAATGGTCCTATCGGTGCGGCTGTCATATCCGTAGCCAGTCTGACCTCGTTCTCGTCCTCACGCTGCTGAAACGCGTCTTCAAGTTGTTCCGTCTCATTTACATCGAAACCAAACCCTACGTCTCCATGTTCCGATGCCGTTGTCCCAACCCTGTTCTATGGGTCATCTCACGTTGTATGTGCATAATATAATCGTGCAGGACTTACACGTCATTATCCAACCCGGAATTTGCGTTCGTCTCCTCCAACATGTGGTCATGTCCCGCCGCCACATGCCGGACATGTTCGGTCCAGAAACGCTTGCATGGCGAGTCTTCAGCCACCCTCATACCGTGTAGCTCCAGACTAGATATTTCCTTCTTGCACTCTGGACATCTCAACACTGGCGCGTGGATCTTCCGAGCCGTGGTACGTGGTCCACTTCTTCCTTTAGCAGAAGTACGAGTTCGCTTCGACGTCACGGACGTGTGTTTAGGCATGATGGACGCGTACGAGTCGAAAGATTTGGTGTTGGATGAGGGACGTTTGTTTGGCAGCCGTCGTCAATTTGAGTAAGGATACGCGTTTCCCCTCCTTTCTGGCCTCCATTAGCATTAGCATTGTTGTCTGTTCATGAGTCCACGTGATGGCGTGTTGCGCGTTCTTTTATTCCTTTTCAAACGGCAGATAGAGCGTCGTGCTTGTGACTCTGACCGTAGATCTTGCGTCGTCTGATAAGGTCCAAAAGCGCCTGCCAGCGCCGTACAGATAACATACTGAAGGGTAGGTGTCAAAGCATCATCGTTGTCAACGTCTCTGGATGAACGGAACCACTCACCATGGGATTTAATTCCCCTTTCAGACACGATCGACGCTGTCGCTCTTACCGTGGTTGTCGCGTCATTTGCGGACGGTTGTTGTGTCCTCGATCAGGATGACAAGTACGAGCAAGTCGTTCAAGACAAGTCCATATTCTTGACGTCCCGTTTCACCACAGCGAGTCTCTGTGACTTTCGAGACCATCCACAACTCCTATGAAACCGAAAACAACCTCGGTCGGGCCACGTTTCAAATACAAGATCCTTGTGTAAAGAAACGCAAGGTGGACGTCAGCAATCGTTTAGTTACTGTGCTGGGTGAGTCATGTATACTATTACGCAACTTTTTTTTGATCAAGCATCATGACGACCCGTTAACAATGGTCGAGAGGAATTGAACGCTGGAGAACAGAGTGAAGCGAGTTCGACCTGCTCGATGCGCTCGATCACCTCCAGAAGTAGCAAAGTACGTTTGCCAGTCACAGGATACGCACGGTCAAATCCACTCATGCATTGACTTGCTTCAGATGCGAGGCCGGGAGTGGATTTCAACATCGTTACCTCGTGTGCGGGACACTGACGACCATCTATCCATGCGATAGTTGTCGGGACCAAAATGTCGTGGATAACGATGAGAATGTGGAAGACTCAGCCGGCGCATGACTTCTGGGATATTGTGCATTGATTTCGTGCACACCGAGCGCTTGTTTTAACGTACAGCACGTAGTACGCTGTTCAGGACGAAAGCGCTACCAGGGGTAGTTACAGATAACGTCGTGTGTTCCTTAATAGGTATGTTACTCCTGTTACGAACACTGTGTGCGTTGGTAAAAGATGGGTGAAGATATGACTGAGATCTCGGACGATCGCGCTGAGCTCAA
>JAFREE010000060.1:0-135938 GCA_019400425.1 Hymenochaete sp. R1 | reverse complement strand
CGGAGTTTTTAGGGCTTTGCTTACAAATCAAATAGACATCCTTTATCATCGTCTCAAGAACGTAGCAACTCAAACACGATCAAAGCGATTTGCGTTGCCCGTTCATTCGGGCGATCTCATCTCGCAAGAACTAGGAAATACGAAGCCGTCCGCGTCACAAACCACGTGCGTGGGTGGCATATCAAACGAGAAAGTCGATCAAGAAAGCCCCTGCCACTTGTCAGGGCAGACAGCCGCTCGTCCTAAATTTTAGGTTCGAGCAAGTGAAATTTTCAGGAACACCCTCGTGGTACTATACTCGATTACTATTGGATTGTCGTTGGCCTTTTCCTCCCAGGAATTCGCCTCGCAGAAGAAATTGCATACCTTGTACACGGCCTATTGGTCGTAACTTGGTCAGTGAGCTACAGCTTCCACAGGGCACCTTGCCTTCTGGATATAACGTCCCATTCCAAATCAATCTGGTCTTGGGTTGATGGATCCCCATTTGACGGTTTCGTCACCGACAAATCAAATAACTCTCACGTCGTGGTGGAAGGTTGTTGGTTGGAGTTGGTTGGTGTCGGGTGTGGTTTGGTTAGGCGGCTTCTTGTTCGTTCAAAGATCATGTACTTGTGCCTTACCTGTTCAGCGTAGAGCTTGTGCAAATCGAATGGATGGAGTTTGCCTGCCAATTGTGTTCTCAGTACTAGTGTGATCTTGGTCTGAGGCGATTGAATGTCTAATAATCTTACCGGCGTCTAGAATAATAATATTAACATTAGTAAGCCATTAAGTAATAATTCGTTCAAGAAACGGCTTCGGCAATTGCCTGTATCTTCCCACGCTCCCTCAACCCTTTATCAACCACTGCGGGACTCCATCCTCTCTTCTCTTTCCTTCGTCGATGGCACTTCCCAGCAGCCGACCGTGAGGTCGAGTCCACAAGTGTTCAGAAACCATCCGACCCCGAGCTTGGAATAGAGTGTCTTTCTCGGTTATCCAACATACACTCCTCTGCTTATAAGAGCTCGTTGTAATACACGAAGGTAGAGGGCACGCACCTTTTTCCTTCTTTACAACTTGCTCCAATAGGAGGGTAAGGGATACGTAGAAACGTACTCCTTGATCTCTCCATCCCCGCCCCCCAGCTCTCTCCCCTCTCCTTCTCTCTTTGGACGGCGTGCCTTGTATCTCGGCGACTGTGTACGTGGTTATGTATCGTGAATTGTAATCTGTCACGATTTCGTTAATAGTGAGCGCTTCTTTGTTGTCGTCAACTGCCGTGGCGTGAAAGTTGACTGTGTTTGCGCTTGCCTTTCAGGCCTCTGGATCTTGCTACCATCGTCTACTTAATGCGAATATCGCTTCACTACGCATTTGTCGCTCGGCCGGCTGCTTCCTTTGTGCACGACCGCGCGGTAGAATTCAATCCGAGGTGTACCACATAACGACGCGATCAAGTCAACACAGTCCTCTCCTCGCCCTCGATATACGAGCTTCCTTGAGGTGCGCTTTGCATCTCGGATGCGCCTGTCGAGAATGTCCCTTCCTCTTATCCTCCCGAGTTGGGTTTTGCTGGGTCTCGTCCCTTTCGTCTTCATTCGTGTTCACGTAGGGCGCTTGCGATGGGCTTTCACCGGTTTGCCGCAGGAAATCAAAATCAATTACCCTTAGTCAGCTTTCGGATGATACACGACGAGTCAAACAGTGCAGCAGACGTTGGGCGCCTAAGTCACCACCCACGTAGGAGCCGTGCTGCGCTTATGTGTGGCCTCGGCGTCTCTCACCACGGATTACCTTCGACCGTGGACTGTCGTCGGGTGCCTTCATTTTTTCAACATGTACTCGTCCAGCACTCCGATTCCGCATATTCTTGGGCGCTTCGCAGCGCTCGTCCCAGAGTGGACGTAACTCGTGTCAGCTCCCCAATTGCGACCAACCTCCTCGCGTCGAAACCGAACGCGAATGGCGACTTCGCCATTACCCTCGACCTCGTAAAAAAAGAGTCGGGGAAAAGCCCCTTTCCTTGTAGGATTGGGGCTTATTCGACCAATACCACCTCATGGTGTGCGGTTCATTAGTCGGCTTTCTCGACGGGCCGTTCCCTCGGTCCCTTGAACGCCGGCCACTTGGCCTTTCCCCTCCTTTTTGGGTGGGGATGCGCCTCAGAGAAATTAAATATCACTCAACACGGCTTTGTGGTCGTGGCTTAGGCTAATAGCCTATGGTTGTATGCGGAAGAAGACGATAAAGGGTTCATCCTTTTTTTTTTCTTTCAGATGCAAAGTACCCATAATATGGGTGGATGGAAGCTCCCGTCCCCAATAAATCAAATAACCCTTACGTCGCGGTGGAAGGATGGTGGTAGTGTCGGGTTTGATGTAGGGGCGTTGGGAAGGGCACTTCATACTTTCTATGTCCATATACTTGTGTTCCCTCAGTGCTTGTTGCTCTTCTCAAGCTAACGCAGTATTGAATGTATCGAGCTTGCCCTCCATTTGTGTTTACGTGTGATCCCTTCTTCGAGTCATCGACACGAATCAATCATGCCAGCAAGTCCAGACACATGTGAAAAAGTTCGTTCCATTTCATACAGCGGAAAACAGGGCGATAAGTGATATAACATAAGAGACGTGCAGAAGGGCATCGTGAAGCTGTGTACGAAGCCCCATACCGTACATCGAGGGCTGGAATCGGGGCGAGATTACAGAAAGGGGTGAAATGCATATGCAAAGCCGATAGCTTCAAGATTCTGCTGGAGAGAAAAAGAAACTGGTTGTTGGGATGCGGTGAGGGTTGGGGGTCTTAAGCAAGAACTGTGCGTGTGCAGTGTGTGGTCTGCGAGAGTAGGAGAAATAGGGGTAGCGCTAGATAACATCAGAAGTGAAAACGAGGACAACTAGGTAGTTGGCATTGCTGGAGAATCGTGTTCGACCTGCACGAAAATAGGAACGAGTAGGAAAGGGAAGAGAAAGAGAAAATAGAAACAAAGGAGTCCGAGAGTCCTCTAGATCAGTCATCAAATACACCACCTCACGAAAAAAGAAACGTTCGATAAACCAACGGAAGCAACCCGCCGCTATCTATAATCTAATCATGTCCGTCCAACCAGCGCACCCGCACCTTCCGGCATCGCAGCTGTCGCACCATGCATGAACGCCTCGTCCGACCCCGGACTCCTCAAAGGTGTCCTATACCCACCAATCGCGCTAAGCCTCGCCCGGTTCACGTCCCGTTGATCAAACTGCTGCGAACTCGATGCCGATAGCGAGGTTGCTGTCTCAGCCAGGTTCGACCCCGGACTGAGGGGCTCGCCGGGTTCGCGTCTGGGTCGTCGACGGCCGTGCTCGGTGATAGAGCTCGAGTGATAGAGGAGGGATTGTGTCGAGGATCCGTAGGTGCCACCGATGATTCCGCTGTTGCTTCCTGCGTAGCCGCCGTTCCCCGTGCTGCTCGCGTGTGTCAAAGGCGACGTTCCACGTGAGTAATGGGACCGGGAGGAGTTGGAATTGGAACCGAGGGATGACGAGTTGTACTGTTGGCGGGAGGGAGCACGAGAGTTTGAGCCGGAGCCGATGGGGGAGAGGGGGCTGAGGCGGTCTGGAATTGAGTGAAGGGAGCCTGAAGCGCTATGAACTTCGATGTCATGATCCATGCCCGAGTCGAAGACCTATCCGAGATATTAATCAGAATTTAAATCTGATTTTATATGAAACTGAACCTACATGCCCGAGCCTCCTTGACCTATTCGATTGGATAGCATTCGCAACCGAAACAGCACGGAGTTGGGTCCAGTTCGCAGTTGGCTGAGGCGGCTCATCTTCAAGTGAGTCCCTACCACCACTACCTACAACGTCTACTTGGACATTTGGCTGGCTACCGGTGCTACGAGAACCGAACGTTGCAGATGAAGGCATGTCTGAGCTTGATTCGCGCCATGACCTCACATTCGCAAGGTGCTCTAACCCAGGAGGAATTTCTGGTCCTCCGCGAGTAGATGTAGTGGAGAACGGCGAGAGTGCAGCGGGCGCAGGAACTGGCGTGTCAAGGGCATCAACGGGGTGTGACCGCGGTACCGCTTTTGCTTGCGGTGTATTTTCAGGAAGTGGGGAGATATGCCTCGCGCGTGGCGAATAAGGATCCAACATCAGAAGCGCTGGATGAGTGAATATGCTACCGCTTTCGCTTCCGTTCTCATGACCGGGACGGGGAGTCTGAGGCGCGCTACTCGACGGGGCACTGGAAGAAGTCATTGCGGCCCGCGGAGGTTGCGGTAACGGGGGCATGGAGCTAGGTCGGGCTGTCGACGTCTGGTTGCCATTACTATCTCGAGTCGACATGGACGAGGGACCTGAAGGTGCATCATAGAACATCGTGTTCCCTGTGCTCGAGGATGTTGCGTGCGAGACAGGTCGAGGAGCAACAAGGAGACTCGCTCTGTTGCTGTGCGTTCGCACCTGCTGCATTTCTGGTGTATCCGGGCGTGTCGTAGGCAAAGGACTGTGAGAAGATTGTGACCGATTCATGTCTATGCGCTGGAACCAGCTCAATCTGCTCAAACGCGCCAGACCACCCAATCCGAGTCCGAGATGTGATTGCCAGCTTGAAGGACTCGAAGTAGCTGTCGTCTCCGCTGCTTGCGCGAAGGTAGAGGGACCGGCCTCATTCATGTTGAAGCGCCGCGCAGTCAAGAGTTGAACGCGCTCGTCCTCACTTCCGGGATATTCCACCCGAGACCCTAGGGAATTCAAGTATGAAGCATTCAATGAAGAGCTCTCATCATAACTTGGGGGCGGACGGAGGGGACCTCCAAATATACCTGAACGCTCGCCAAGCTCCGTTGGACTACGACGTAAAGCACCAGCACCTCCATCTGTTCCTCCATTATTTTCTTGTCGCCACTGGTCTTCTAACTGTCTCAACTGGCTAGTAGAAACTATTTTGCTATTGATAGGCGTTACCGGAGACGCTGAAGTAGATGAGACCTGGCTACTTCCACTCTCACGTTTGGCAGCATTTGCGACTGCTGCACCTCTCAATGACTTATCAGGCCCACGAGTGGGATTGAAAAACAAAGAGGATGCAGAGGCATGAAAAAAGGGGCTGGCAGCTTTCGGTCCTTGTGGTAGACTGGGGGAGCTGGTGGGTGTTTTGAAGGCCATTGGAACTATGCCTTCTGGTAAGGGTTTAGTACCTATAGAGGTTTCCGAGCCAACTGGACTGGAGGATGTGGTCACCAGTCGAGCAGTCGGGCCTTGCTCAGCTTCAAGAGCCTCCTCTGCTGTTTCCCCACTGCCACGTAAGAATGAGTCTTCCTCTCCACCCTCAGGGCGGGGGCTTCCTTCGCCGGCAACTCGGGCGATTCCCTCGGCATCAACGAGGACGAAGTCGCTGTCGTTAGGGTGCTCGTAGCCGTTACGACGCCTTCTCTTATAGAAACAAAGGAGAAGTAGAAGGATTACAGCAATAGCCAGCACAACACATGCGACGACTATTCCGGCAATCTGACCCCCTGACAGCTGGTGTGAGCCTCCTCCCAGAGGCGCAGCGGCGGATGAGGTGGACGGTGAGCTGGTCGTCGAGGAGGGATTTGACACGGTGCTAGACGGGGGAAGCGAGCTCAAAGATGATGATAATGACGACGAGGATAAGGTGCTTGTGCTGGATGATAATGAAGTGGAAGAGGATATTGAGGACGAACTAGTGGTTCCTGAGGATACGGATGCAGAAGAGGAAGAGGGAGAAGGTGTCGCATTCGACGTCGAGGAGAGGAGCGAAGCAGGTGTCGTCGAGCCGAGGAAAGTCCACACACCATTTGTTCCAAGAGGAATCTATTGAGAATCCAATTTCAGCAGTCTGTCGCATGGCTTTGGAGAAAAAAAGTCGAGCACGCACGCTAGGACCGATATATGTCAATGGCACCTCGACAAGAGTCGTGCCCGTTGTCGCCACACCATCAATCGTCGATATGAAGGTGGAAGCAGACAAGTAATCTGGTAGTTGTTGGGTGGGTAGCGCTGAAGAAACGACAACGGTCTGCACGACAGTTTGAGTCGACCCGTCGACGACTGTTGTGGCCGTGGTAGCCGTCAGGTAAGAAGGCAGAGCTTGCGTTGCCATTTCGAAAACTGGTGAGCTGAAAATTAAAGAGAAAATTCGTCAGTAGGGAGCGTGGTTGTTCTTGCTGCTGTATAAGTGGGACTTTCGTCAATTAAAGCAGGACTTTGATTGATGAACGAGCGGCCGTAACGAACGTTGTGTGGTGTCGCTAGAAAGGCGTCAATGCGCCACTTTTTATTTTTTTTATTTTTTTCGGGGCTGTTTTTGTGTTGGAGGTCGTCGTCAAAAGTCGTGAAGCAGTAGCAGCAGTAGCAGCCAAAAATAAGGAGGCAAGATGGGGAAATGAAAAGAAGAAGGAAGAGATGCTCAGCAGAGCGTCAGTCGGTCGATCCACCGTTCTCGCTCTTAGCCGGACACGCTCTTCAACGTTGCACGTGATCGTATGCATTACTTCATCATTAAATTAAATTAAATTCCTCGACTCCGTTCCTTTGACTGCTTGCCTTTCGACCACCATCTCTGACATCCATGATGAGTGCTCGTCAACGGTTTGTCGCCGGTGGACGATCTAGTATTGCTTCCGAGAATGTTGCTTCCGCTCTAGATGGAGAACGGAGAAACACCGCCTCACCTCCTTTCGGTGCTGGCCCAAAGTCGCCTACCACCCACGCCCACGCCCTCAGAGACAAGTCCAATTCACCACGTCCAGGACGAGAATCACGCACAAGTCAGAACAGAACTGAAAACAGGCCCAGCAAGAATGCTCCAGTAGATGCTCGTGACTCTCAATCGGCCATACCAACTTCAAAGGACAAGCCACTCAATATCAGCTCTTTGACTCGTGGTAAGGGTAAAAAGCAAGTAGAAGACAGTACTGGTCAAACCAAAAAGGCGCGAACTCCGACTGTGGACAGACTCAAAGAGAATCGTAACTTCCCAGCTTCCGCTATATCTTCGCCTAGATCTCGTGTGCTTTCCCCTATTTCTCGTTCAGATCGCATTAACGTACCGCAGGTCCACGCACCTGCCCCTCTACGCAACAATGAATCGCAACAGGATGTCCAAGGGCAGCAAATTGGTATTGCTGTCTCAACTGCAGATGAACCTGAAATGGCTTTCACGTCTTACTCACATACGCGAGTTATAAACCCCATGGTCAACAACAGTTTCACTTCGTCTGGCCACACTCTTATGTCTCCAAATGTGCGCATGTCTCGAATCAACACTCTTGATCCATCAAGACGCGAAGTCTTTCCTCTGAGGAATAGTACTCTGCTCGAAAGTCCACTAGATGTAACGCATATACGCGACTCTCTATCGCCACCACTTGCTCCTGCTCCTTACACGAACGGCAATTCCATGCTCGAATACCACGCGCCGGTACACTCAGATGGGCACGATGAAATGCATATGGACAATGGTTTACATCAGCGAGAACAGACAGAACAGCACGCTCTCAGACGTGTCACGAAGCGCATCAATGAACATAATGTACGCGAAGACGAAGATGCTAGAGGAAGTAAACGTCTCAAGGCTGACCCCCGCCCAAGAGAGGTACATTTCTGAATTCTTTTTTGTTTAACACTTACTCAATCAGAGAAAACCTCAAAGGATTTTGCGTCTGGGCAAGAGCGATTGCATGCAGCGATTCCCATGCACCATTACCAATCGCCTCAGGTCACAGAAGCCTACGAGGTCCACGATCAAAGTGGCCCACATAACCAAAGGCCGCCGGCGAATGAAGAACTCCAAGGTATCTTACGTCTTGTTGGAATGGATGCTGAACAATATTTGTTCGAGCATGCCGACAAGTATGAAGCTTTGAGAAAGAAATGGACGATCTGCAGTCTTGAGGAATGGAAAGCTGGTGCTGATGGTATGGAAACTTTTTGTCCCCTAATTTCCCTTCTTTTTCTTACTCGATTCATTGTAGAAATGACCGTCAAGTTCAGATCTATTACTGACTTCGTAAGTACCTTCCGATTTAGTTTCTTATTTAGTATCTGACCATACATTGACCATACAGGTCACAGATCACATAGCGTAAGCTTGAGATTCTATCTCTCCGTTAAGGCATCCCGTTTGTTCAACTTCGCTGATCACGTCTCCATCGACTCCCAGAACAAAAATAACGCTCTTTGCTTCCCTACACAATAGAGTCGCAGAGCACAAGACTGTCCTGAACGAGCGTGAATCGTCGTTGACGACTGTTCGCGAGAAGCTCGTCAAAGATTCCGGGACCGTTCTTGGAGGTACCGTGGGTCTTGGGGCAAAATAACTTTTCACTGAAAACTGGGTACTGGTCCTGAATTGTTCTCCATAAAAACGCAGCGTTCTCATTCATATACTCGACCGTGGTTCGAATCACCGGCTTTACTTGAGCTTTTCGGTTTGAAGTTTATAATTCGCTCTTTCCATGATATCGCCGTCTTCCTGCCTTCACCTCACCTCCTTCTTTCCCCCCTCCTTCTGTATCTCTATACCGTATACAATGTCGAGGCGCAGATATGTAGCCTGTTATCAAATTCCAAGGTTCCTCGGCTTTTCGCTTGTCCTCGCTTCACCTCTTCAGTTGTGGATCTGCCCTTCGTTGTCGTTGTTGCAATGCTTATCAAAAACTGCTTCAAAATGAACTAGGGACCCAAAATCTGCTAACATAAATGTCACTAAGGCAAGAACCTTACTGTACACGCATACAAACCAAGCTGGGGTCCAATTAAGTCTAGTTCGACTCGATCCTGTTCAGATACCCTTCCCAATTCTCAATGACCGCCTTCAATATCCAGCTCTTATCCAACAGAGCCTCTCACCGACGCTTTTACATCAAGATCATATTTCTTGAGCTATCCAACAAACTTCACATAATCAAAAAAAAGACCATGTCGTTGTACGATGCCCAATACTTGGTATAGCAGCCCTTTCCTCTCGTCTGAAAGTAGCCCAGCCATACAATGCTGATGCAAACCTGCGTCGCTATAATTTTGCCCCCCCTCCCCCCGCCCCGGCGATGGCTTTACTCTTTGGATCTTCGCAAGAGTCTCCGCTTAGTTGCTCCGTACACATACCTACCGAATCTGAAGATGAAATACGGTTACGTTGATATTGCATCATAATGACAATGCCGTAGAAATAATAAAGTGATGTATAAAGCAGACGAAGAGAGATCGAGCAGGAAGGAAGACGAGGAAGAGGAAGAAGAGCAAAGGGGTCGGAAAGCAATGTGAGATGCAAGGGGTGAAAACAAGACGAAAGTGGAGAGTCCAAGTGGGAGATGGAAATTGAGAGCCAGAGGGTGTGAGCGTTGAAATCAATAGTTTGAAGTGGTTTGGGGAAATGGGGACGTGTGAGTTATGAAGGAGAGGGGGGCCAGGTCGGTGATAGGTGTGGTGTACTATGACTGGACGAGGAAACGCGCGACGCGATGCATTTGTAGGGATTTTGTGGGAGGGAGCGTCGAAGTGTGATACGAGGAGCGTAAGAACAAGACAATAAGAAGAACGAAAATACAGAGGACAAAAATGAATATACTTCATAACAGAATCCCAAGCATACGCGTGACGTTGGATGCGGGAGGAGGGTCGTCAAGACTTCCTTAGATTCGTACAATCGTCTTATAGAACTGAAAGAAAAGAGGGAAAATGAAAGGAAGATGACGAGAAGGAAAACACATACACACATACACACGCACTTCGTCTAACCTCCTCATCCATCCTCCCCAGCAGTATTACTAGTAGTACCAGTATGCAAGCCCGGATACGGCGCACTACTCTGACGCACAGAACCACGCGACCCTCTCGCCCGTTGAGCCCCCACGCTACTCTCCCTAGGCCTATTAGTACTACTCTCGGACTCGGGTTGCGTGTCCTGGGTATATGCATCCGTCGGCTGCTGCTGTGATACGAGAGCCAAGCTTGCTGCCTCCACCAACACCATCGACGGCGCTGGCCCCCCTCCCTCTGAAATGAGGGCAGGGTCGATGACGGGTTCGTTAAGAGCGGTCGCGGTTGTGCTCGTCCCCGCGGAAGCGGAGGCCTGGCCTTGAGTATGACTCGAATTCGAATATGGGTACATCGCAGAAACAGAAGAGGACGGCCCGGGAGGGGAAACGCCGCTACTAGTACTTCCAGTAGTTCTTGTACGTGGTACCTTCCGTGTCCGGGAAGTCCTCTTTGGGGCTTCCGTTTGGCGTGCGTGCGCGATGGGCGTGTTGCTCCCACTTGCGCTCCGTTCGTCCGTGTCGTCCTCAAGTTCATCATCGTCACCAGCACCGTTACCACGCTTCTCCGCGTTCGCATCGACTTCGCCGCCCTCGCCTTTCTTCCCTTTTTTATTCCGCTTGCGCAATCGTTTGTTACCTTCGCCTTTCGAGAAGTCGACGCGCCAGTATGCGCCCTTTCCCGGTTCTGTGACGGGTTTGGGCTCGCGGACGAAGGCGGCGAGGAGGGAAAGGAGATGACGGATCGAGTTCTGCACGTATAAAAGGAATAGTACCGCATATCATCAGCATAACGTCCAATACGACCCACAACAGATCTTTTTTTTTAGAAAGAGAGAGAGAGAGAGAGAGAGGAAATGAAACGCACCCCAAACGCAACACTCTCCGTCTTCCCCAAATTCGCATAATACGGAAACCTCAACTTGATCGCCCTAATGATATCCTGCAACGTCGCCTTCTCCCCCTTATTCCCCAATATCGCCAGCTTCACCAGCACGTGGTAGTTATACCGCGGCTTCGCCCCCGGGTCGTCCGCCGGCGGGTCTGCGAGGCTCCAGAGGTTGAGCGGCGCGCCCGGCGGTAGGCCGAACATTTCGTGCGGTGTGCGCGGGGCGTTTTGGATCGTGGCGAAGGAGCCGATGGAGACGCCGGCGGGGGTGTTGGGGGACATGTAGGAGGGGTGGGTGGGTCCGGGTCTGAGGGAGGGAGGGGCTTGGGGGTAGTAGTGTTGGTGGTGTTGGTGTTGGTGGGCGTCTGAGCCGCTGTGCCCGTCGTAATCGTGCTCTCCATAGTCGTAGTTCCCGTCCATGTCCATGTTTAGGCCCGCGCCGCCGGGTTCTTGCCCTGGTGTCGTCGCTGTCGTCGTCTGAGCTCTTGCACCAGACCCAAGCTGGGTATCGTATTCGTGGACGTGTCGTCGATAGTATCCACTCGTGCTCGCGCCATTGGTCCGACTGACGTTGGGATTAGTATTAGGAGTGGGATTGTGGGGAGGCTCAGCGGAACCTCTGGTACCAGCCACGGTATCCACGCGTCTCCCCCGACCATCGATGGTAGCAGGGGAAGGCGTAAAGGACACACTACGCCAAGCATTCGAAGACATCAGCACGTACGGGCTCACCGCTTCCTCCTCGACGTTGGCTCTCCTACGCGTGCCCGAGTGGACGTTGGCGCCAGCATAGGTGGGACTGGAATTCGACGGGCCAGGATCCGCAGACGCGGAGTCGGTCATAACACCCGCGTCTCCACCGCCATGACCAGCAGCAGCATCACCACCGGAATTCCGATTATCGTCACGAACATGCTCCTCGGATTGCTCCTGCTCCTGTTCATGTTCGTCGTCCCCGTCAACATCGAACTCAGCGGGTCGAAGCGAGAGCGAGATCTTCGGGTCTGGGCCGTCGGGATCCGGGTTGTGGGCGGCGCGCGGCGCGTTCGCGCTTGAAGAAGCCGACGCTCTGCTGTTCATCGTACCGCTTGAAGACGAACGCAAGTTTGAAGTTACATTAGACCTCTTCAGGCTGCGAGCCGGAGTGTCCTTGATTTTCCCCGACGTCGACGTTGACGCAGAAGGAGGGCTAGACATGCGCCGTACACGACCACTGAGGGATTTTTTTTAATTTCGAGAAAAAAATGGCGAGGCAAAAATCATATGCGTTGGTGGTGGGTGGTAGTGGGCGACGGTGAGTCCTTGTGGGTGTCTGTGGACCCACGGAGGAAGTCGACGGCGACGGGAGACAAGAAAACGTTGTTGGGCTCTCGGGAGAAGGTGTGGAAAGGAGGGTCCACGACGCACTAAATAAGAAAATCAGAGACCATCAGTACACACTCTATTTCACTCGGACTCATCCCCATCCATCCTCATCATTCCATCAACGTCGACATGGATATTCTCACCTCAAACAATCGGAATGAAAAAGAAACTTAGGCGACTGGATTGGCAGGGCGACGCTCGCTCGAGGAGATGAGAAGACAATGGGAAAAGAAAGGGACCGCCGTATCGATCAACACGACTCTCGCCTGCCGTCCGTCTTTATAGGCCAGCGAGGGGCTCAATCCGCAAGGACAATACAACAACCCAGAACTCCGATTACACGAGGCAGTCTCTCATCGATCCTTTCCTCCCCTTCCTTGTTTTTGTGTGTGTATGTGTGTTATACACGATAAGAGTAAGAATGTACTCAAATTGATCTAAAACCCTTCCAGCATAAACTCTTGCACAATCTTATCCTTCCTTCGCCGATCCAGTATCTTTCCCAGTCGCTTCTCCATCTCGCCTTTCGTTCCACCTGTCTCAATCGCCTTGTTCCTCCTCGCATGCACCGTTAGGTTCGCCACAAGTTCTTCTTTCGACATTCCCGCGCAAGCACCAGGGTCTATCGCCATACACTCATCATCCAGCTTTACCTCATACTCATCATGCACATCTGCTAGAACGTGTCAGCCGCATACACAACAAACAGACTCACACTTACTCAGCACGTATTCCTCGCACTCTGTGGGCAAGATCATGCTCATTTTCTTCCCCCGACCCTTCACCGCGCAAGCAAGCTTGCGGATTCCTTTCATCGTAACCGAAGTACCTTTAAGTGAAAGCAGGTTCAAGTTGGTCAGCGCACAAAGCGTTGGTACAGCATCTTCCGAGATGCGTAAGTTCCAGGATAGCACAAGATGAGTCAAAGTGCGCTTTAGAGCAATGAGGTACATAACTCTGTCCAATAAATATAAGGATATCGATATGGATCAATCTGGCAAAGGTGCATACCCTTCATCGCCTATTTGCGTATCATCCAGAAATAACGCTTCCAGAAACAGATCAGAAAGGCAAGCCATATCTTCATCGTGAAGCTGAACGTCAGAGAGGGTAAGCGAGCGCAAGTCAACGAATGCATTGCTGATTTTGAAGGCTGTCAAAAATTGGTTCAGGGGTCTGAGCTTTGGTAAGTATTAAACAATGAGACCTTTGAGGGTATCACTCCGGAGGAGATTGAGGCCAGGAACGTCAGTCATAGACTCTGACAAGTTCACAGCATGAACCCTAGCATTGCGAAAGAGAGAAAGCGTTTGTGGATTGAGGTGGCCTACGAATGCTTGACAACTCTTCCCACTTCGCTAGAAAAGGTAAAATACTGACCTTTGAGTCCGAGATAATCGACCACATCTTGGTACGTCCTATCCGTCGGATCGAAGTTTGCCTTCACGTTGACTCCTGGAAGTACTTTGTCTAGGTGTGAAAGTAGCACCTTCATGACAGCAGGATCCTCCGGGTCCGAGAGAGCGTCGACAATGTCATCAACTGCATTGCATAGATCAGTACGCAGGCAAACCACCGCTTACAAGGGCATGGATGAGAGCATAAGGATGGCGAAGCATCACCTTCAATCTCCCAATCTACCGAGCTTGGCACTCCAATTCCGTCAGTAGTAGGTTGGATGACAACATCATCCGATGTCCCATTTGTTGAGCCCTTAGCAATATCTGTAAAGCTGAGTTTGTCCGCTTTCGCAGATAAAATGAAAGAGAGATCGTGCTGGCTGGAGGAGCGTTTCTTCGATTTCTTCGCGGGCCTAGCGAAGTATTCGTTTTCGGACTCAGAACCAGAGTCTAGATCTCGCTTTAATTGGGGAATCGACGTTGCACTCGGCACCGACAGAAGTTTGGAGTTCCAATTCCGATCGAATGTAACGGATGGCAGTTCTTCCGGGGACTGTGAGGAAGGGACATATGAGAAAGAAGGTCTAGAATGTATCGCATGGGGGGAGTCGTGTGATTTATTTTCCTCGAAAGCAGTACAGAGACGGTGATAGAAGGAAAAGCGAGTGGAATCTTGAACGGAAGCTCGAAATAAACGAATGCTGGAAAGATACTGGCCGTTACAGTCAGTGCGAGCGGGTGGAGTCAAATACCTCGCAGTCACAAGGCCAGATGATGAGTTCTCACCTGCTGAGCAGAGACGTCCGGGCAGTATAAAGGGTTCTCTTCGTCGATGAGGGGTTCGTCAGCGGCAAAGAGGACCATGTCGATGTATGCGTTGAGTGGCAACAAGAAAGAAGAACAATAGAGAGAAAGCACAAGACAGATAAAAACACAGTTTGGTGGAATAATAACTAATGACACTACGAGGGCGGCATACAGTGACTACGATGACTGATACTGGTGAGAGTGCATGGGTGTGTATTGGACGTCGTCGAATTGAAGATGGTGGATGCAGTTCAAGATGCGACTTGCGGGTGGACATCCAGCACGCGAATAGCTTGAGCGGCTTGGCTTGGCTTGAGCTTGTCGGACTAGGTCAAAGCACCGACATGAAACTGACCCAAGACAGCGACGGCGCCGACGTTCAGAGGCAAAATTTGCCTTGTCGTCGTCGTCGTCGCCGTCGTCGTAGAAGAAGAAGAAAGGATTATTATGTGGTCTATTGTTGCCGTGGTTTGTGCTGAGTATATGCGTGTGTTCGGAGACAGACAGACTTAGCACTTCCCATCCATCATCATCCGTCCCCCATTCCACGAGGCCATCCTTCCACTTTCTTCCTCCTCCTCCTCCTCCTCCTCCTCCTCCTCCTCCTACCACCACCATCTCTCCCCCCTCTCCCCATTAGCTTCAACCGTTAAACGACAAGAAATAATTGTTGAGAACCACATTGGTATACGGCTACCAGCATGCCCGCGAAGTACTCACACGCAAAGAAACGCTTGAACACTCGTCGCAATGACCGGAAAGCAGCCAAGAACGGGTCTCAGACATCCTACAAAGACGGACATGATGCTAACAAGTCCGAATATCCGCATGCCGACAGAGCATTGTCGAAGACGATGACAGCCGTGAGTGTCATTCAGTTGTTGCCTACCAACATCAGTTCGCTAACGCTAATAACAATACGTGCTTCGGGATCTCAACGCTCACCCCCCACCTAGACCATCACAGCCGTCTCTGACCTCGAACGTGCCATCGCACGCGTCCTCCTCCTACGCTACGAGAGCGACATCTGCCGTCTCTACTCGGCCCACCTCCACAACGTCGCCCTCATCTTCCTCCCCAAGCTCATCTACGACACCGTCGACCTCACCTCGCCCGGCTGGATCGCCGCCAACGCGGACTGTGATGAGATAAAGGACTTTTTTCGCGGTGCCATTTCGATGGATCTTAGACAGGCAGGCGAGCGGGTCGCGACGAAGAGCGTGTTGTGGTCGTATACGGCTTTGAGACAATTCGTGAGTTTATGTGAACAATTAGGCTGGGGGTCTTGTTATGCGCGTTCTGACGCGAAAGACGCAGGCTCTGTCGAATAACGTTCACGTCTGCGCTAAGCGTGGTCTACACTCCCTCCGTCTGCTCCCGCACGTTCAATCTCTGAAAGCCCACCTCGACACCCTGGAAGCCATGCCCGTCTCGACCTTCACCCGCCCCACGCATCTCCAATCTTTCGACGAAAGCATCGACCTCCTTGAGGATGACCTCATGCCCAAAGTGAAAGCCGGTCCAACGTGGGACAAATGGCAGACAAAGATAAGAGTCGGGTACGAACGGCTCCTGGACACGCTGTGGAACGTTGCAAAAGAGTTCGACGTTCGGGGCTACGGACAGGTGTTGAGGGAGAAATTGACGACGAAGTGGTGCGATTGTGGGTGCTCGACGGATCATTTGGGCGAAGTGTGCGAACGGACGGTGAGGGAGGAAGAAGAGGAGTCGGGGATCAGGTCGGGGAAAGGGCGTGAATGGGATGGACGAGGTACGTTTAGTTGTTCGTGCGCTTCTTCGAAGTCGTTGATGGGCATGACTATTCTGCAGGCAGTGGTGTACTCGGCTGGATGACGGAGGACGAAGAAGACGTATGGGAATTAGAACTTGACTTTGGTGGGGTAGATCCAGAAGAGAACGAAGGTCTTGATCCAGATATGACCATCGGCGAATTAATGGAGTGGCGGTACTTTAGGGCAGAGAAATCAAAAGAACTGGTACGGGTGCTTGAATCTCCTACTTATGCGTTCGATACCTAACTTCTCTTGTTTCCGTCCCCGTAGGGGAACAAAGCATTCCGAAGCTCTGACTACGAAACTGCTATCAAACATTACTCGAAAGCGTACGACGTCGAGCCGGAGCTCCCATATTACCAGCTCAACATCGCCGCTGCTCATCTCAAGCTCCAAAAGTGAGCACCTGTCCATCCAAAATCATTTTGTGCGCAATTTACTGAAATTACTCGAATTTTGATCTATCAGTTGGATCGCCGCCGAGAAAGCATGTAACTCTGCTCTCTCGCAGCACCGGAGTGGGAAAGGCTACTGGCGGAGAGCGAAAGCTCGTCGGATGCAAGGCCGAACGATCGAAGCGGTCAAAGGTATGTGCAAAGCCATCCACGACTAAACGAAATAAGAAAAAAAGGTTTTCTGATCATTCTTGACTTTACAAATAATTGCTTTACGGGTGTACAGACCTACGCCATGTTCTCAGACTTCAACCCAGGAACGCAGATGCCCTTGCAGAGCTCATGTCCATCATGCCCTCCGCGGCTTCGGACATGGTGCCCAATCCGCAATCACAGTCACAGGGCCAATGTCAATACAAGCCTCATTCTCAAACCCACTCGGCCTCTGGTTCTTCTGGGCAGTCAGTATCGTCGTCGTCAACATTCACGCGTAGACACGAAAGCGGGAGCAGCGCCCCTGGCTCATCCGGCTCTTCTTCGTCGTCCTCATCCTCGTCGTATTCATCCCCTTCGTCTTCATCAACAGCCCCCTCATCCACCACCACCACCATCACTACCACCGAACCACCGATCCCCCACTCCCAATCCAGTCCCCACCAAGACAGTGTCAGTCATCCCCAACCACACTCCTCGACTCACACACATGCGCCCCACACACTCCCCTTCCAAATCCTCGACGTCGATCGCCGGAAACTGCGATTCACGACCTTACCCGTCCAAGTCGAGATGCCTGTCTCTGTCTCCGCGTCGGCAGCCCGGGCAGCCCGGGACTCGAATCGGAAGGGAACGAACACGAACACGAACACAAGCACAAGCACGAGCACCGAAAGAAGAAGAATAGGGACGGCTGCGAGTGTACAGATCGAGACGTATTCGTACCCTTCGTGGGAGAGATGTAAAGTTCAGAGGGTGTTTTGAGTGGGAGTGAGTGGAAGTGTGCAGCTTTGAGAGTTTGTATGAGGAGCCTTTTCTTTTCTTTTCCTTTCTTTTGTAACACGGTCACTTTGTGTGTGAGGAGCCAATGTAAGATTTTGTACACAACTGTACTGTAATACACATGTCCGTTTCCAACCCCCCTCCGCGGCCCGTGGAAACCATGTATCGTTTTCATCCTGAAGGCTGTAGTCCCAATTTGTATCGCCGACCTCCCACACTTTCTCCGTGTTCGATGTTATTGCTTCACCTTGTAATCCTAAGCATGTTCATACATCCGACAAATTTTCCTTTTCTATTGCTGGTGGAGCCCTCTTCACGCAATATACACGCCAGCCTCGAAAGTTACACATACATCTCGATTCTTGGGTCTACGTACACAAGTAGCGCAAACAGCAAACATTCATAGTACTGATACAAAACCACACTGCTTCGACTCTTCGGCCCGTCCGTCCTTCATGTCGAATCAATATTTCTTCCAAACACTTCGGAGTGAAGTCAGTTATGAGGATGAGGATGAGGGATCCGTCTCGGTAAGAAGAGTCCGAAAAAACAAAACTCACAGCAACTCGTAGTTCCTCGCATACACCTCGGCGCATCCGTACGCAACATTACATCCATTCTAGCAAGTGTGGAAAAAAGAATCAGCAAATACATAAATAAATGAAAAACCACGAGCAATGAGCATCCCCAAACCAAAACCCATCTACACCCCGATTCAAACCCAAACCCCAACTCCAACTAACTCTCTACAGACAGACTACGAACAACCAAACAAACTCACCAAATGCGCTCCAACCTTCCCCGGGACACGCACTCCCCCATCGACCGTCGCGATCCCATGATACAAGAGCTCGCGCCTCTCGCGCCCGTTCCCGTCCCGTACGATCTCCGACCCTCCGATGACGGGCCGTCGGTCGTGTGGGACGTTCCCGTTCGAAGCGGGGATGAGCTCCATCTCGTTCGTGAATGCTAGTTTTGAAAAAAGAAAAATCGAAAGTTAGTAAGAGGACGAGATGGTCGGAGGGGTGATTCGAGGAGGTGGGGGGGGGGGGGGGGGTGATAACAATCATTCCAAAATATTCAAGAGGCAAGAAGCAGGAAGCAAGAACGAGGACACGTACGTAGAAGGTCATACTGTCCTTGATGCTCGCGCTCGCCGGAGCCGTACGGGACACGAACGAGCGTGTTGCCCAGGTGCGGGGCGATCTTGCACGGGTGGACGGAGCCTGGGTGCATGACGGCGCTCCCGAAGTAGACCGGCGAACGGCCGTCTGCGTCGTACTGCGCATGTACGTGGTATAGTAGATTAATACCCGTCACGGAATCGGTCGTCGTCGCAAGGATAGGGAAGGGTTGGGTCACCGGGGAGGGGGAGGGGGCGGAGGGAAGGTGGTGAGGAAGCAAAGAGGCAAGTCAGCGACTCGTACTCGATTAATTCGTTTACAATACAAGTTCGAATGGAGTGGAAAGGTCAGGTAGGTAGCGTCGAACTCGGACTCGGACTCGGACTCGGACTCACACAAGCCCTCATGCTCTCATTCACATACGTCGGAAAGGGCTGGTTCGTGAAACACTGGTACCTCGTCCCGCTCGCGTTCCACTGTTGCTGCTGCTGATACGGCGGCGGCGACTGCATCATTGGCATCTGCGACTGCTGTCCTCCACCGAAACCGAAACCAGAACCTTGGGATTGCTGACCCGGTATCGGATGTTGATTGTTGCTGTTGCTGTTACTGCCACTATTGTTGGAATGGTGCATCAGAAAGGGGACGGCACCAAGGAGGCCTGCAGCTGCTCCAAGTCCCAAGCCTCTGTCTCTATCTCTGTCTCCGTCGCGATTCGGGTTTCCGCTTGCGCCTGGGCCGGGTGGGAAGGGGCTGGGACTGCCGTAGGGACCGCCAGCGTGCGGCTGGGGCTGGGGCTAGGAAATACCCAAAAACAAAAAGGCAAGCGTGCGTGTTAGTAAAGAAACGTCGTCGACGATGTCTGATGTGATGTAAAATGTGAAGCTTGTCGTCGTCGAGGGGAGATGGATGACAGAGCTGCCAGTGAGAGCAAAGCAGAAGAAGCAAGTAGTAGTAAAAAAGACACGATTCGGAGTCGTAGCGCGCCACCACGCCCCCAAGCACCGGCAGACGTGATCATAATCATAACGAGAATACCAGTATCCATAACACATCCCCACAGTGATCAATCATCAAATCAACCACGACGAACGAACAGAAGTCGAAGAACTTGAAAGTGTGTGCATGGTACTGGTACGTACAAACTGCGGCTTATCCTTGTGCGACCCGTGCCCATGTCCGTGCCCGTGCTGTCGTTTCCTGTGTCCAGAGTCCGAGTCGCTACTCGACGAGCTCGAGGAAGAGGAGGACGAAGACGAAGAGGATCGACTGCGTCTGCCCATATTCGATAGTTCGTCTTTTCAGCGATGAGAACGTGTGTGGAGGGGAGTAAAGAGTGGGGAAAGAATGATAGGTTGCGTTGGGCGTTGTCCGCTGTCCACTGTCCCTGCGCTCTGGCTTACTTACACTTATATGCGCTCTATGAACGTCGATTTACTAGGTCTAGATTAGCAGGTACACAGCCTCCTATTCAGAATACCACCCACACCAACCACAGCCTTGCTCTGCCCCTTGCCCTCGGCGCCAAAGTTAGATGCGATGAATGCGCATATGGATATGGATACGGGACCGAATTAGAAAAAAAAAATACCGATTCGCAGTCGATGAAGCGATACGGAGACAACCAACCGCACATTTCTCGTTACGCCGCTACACGACTAGTCAGTCGGAATGGGAGGGAAAGGCGGGCTCGATCCATTCGTATTTTTGCACAAGCTCACTAATAAAAGAAGCAAGAAAACACAGGTACATGCATATGGTCATATAACGAATAAAGAACCACCAACCCAACACAACCCACCAACACCAACCATCCTTCCACCACGACAATAAGGGTTATTTGATTTATCGATAATGACGGATCTGCCAGATTGGCGTCACGTCTTACCCAAGACCAGATTACTCCGATATGGGACGGTTGAATCCAGGAAGCGAGGTGCCCCGAGGATACTGCAGGCTACTGCCCAAGTCACGACTGTTACGCCATGTAAGTGTTATTTGATTTTTCTGCGAGGCCTGTTCCCAACGAAGCGATTCGAAGAGAACTCCTCACGACAACACCCAACGAATCCGAGGATCCATCGAGTAGTCGATAACGACCGGACACCCATAGAATGCCCTGGTCTATTTGAAGCTCGAGTCGGAACTGTTCCGAAACAAGCGCTTCGTGCGAAGCTTTCAGATGATGTTGACTCCCGCCCTTCTGGACGCAGCCGACACCACATAGTGCGAGATACCCATCGTTTTTCTTCAATTGATGTTAAAACGCTTCTATAATTGCAGAGTCGGAATGTTGAACGAGAATGGTGACAAAAGTAAGGACGTCCGTTGCGAGAGTCCATGACTGTGGTTATCCCGTAGTTGATCGATGTACGGGCGAACAGAAAGCAGGAACGGTGCCATGTCCTAGCCAAACTACACTGTTGTCCACCACAGCCTGTCAATCTCGTCGTTCATCCAAAACTGGCTAAGGGGTAATTGATTTTGTTTTCCAGCGGAGGACCTTGCGGCCACCCGCTTGACGGCTGGGAATCGGCAACCTAAGCGACCCTCCGCGAACAAATAATTGGCGCGGAAAGGCAAGTAACCATCTGAATCGAACTCTATAGTTGGAGAAGGACCAGGATGGTATAAAGGCGGACGAAGTGACTTGATCGGGTAGTTCGGCGCAGTACATCGTGTGCTGGGATCAACGCGAGCTGGGAAGCTCAAGCAGACATGCGAGCGGAGAAACCTTACGAGGGGTACGAACGCGTAGTGAACACCTGTTTGCGACAAGCGGAAGGAAGGGGTGGAAAGGAAATGAGAGGTCCAGCGTCTAAAAACACAGGCGCACAAACACATTGAGTCGACCTTTTCATAATCGCAACATTGCCAAGAATTAAGGAATGTACATACCAGTTAAACCTGACCGTCCGGCCTGACACCGATCCATAACCTCGTACACACTCGCCGAGACACAAGCCACGTCAGTCCACCCAAGTTCGGACAAGAAGAGGGAAAGAACAAGTCAGAGAACGTGCGCACACACACAATTCCCTCCTGAACCCCTCCCCCCGCCTAGGCCAGAAGGACAAAGACGATGTAGACGATGTAAACTTCGCAAAGCCCAACCCGCCGATGGTAGAGGTCTGTGATGCCGAGAAAGGACCCTCTTCTCCAAGCTCGGGGACGAGACTGGCGACTTCTCCGCGCAACGAGCAGCTCACCCCCCACCCTTTCCATCAGAATCACGTAGTGCCTTTAGATGGGAGGGCAGGGGATGGGTCGGCGGGGAGTGCTGTTGACTCGACGAAGGAAAGAGGAGAAGTGGAGGGAGGAGGGATTAAATAGGGCTTGGAAAAGCGTGGGAGTTTCTGATTGCGTAAGATGATTGTGGAGCGCTTAGTCAGATTACCTCATCAATCCGTTCCTCCTCTTGAAGTTCTTGTCTTCTACCAATATTTCTTGAACACCTCTCATTGAGTCTCAATTATCAACGGCGGCAATCACTCAGACTCAATCAAGGATTTTTTATTTCCTTGTAACACCCATCGCAATCAAACGAACAATTTAAAAAAAATTCATCGACGTTCCACAAAGAAAGGATAGCACAAACGGTCCGCTCAGCAGGACGGTCACTAATCCATTGGGCGTAAAACGCAACCGCCATCCAACACGCAGTAAAAAAAAAGCGAAGACGAAAAGAAATCAATATACCAAAGAGATATCCTCAAATGCTAGTGTAAGATGTTACGAGAAGGATATAAGGTCCGAAAGAGGGAGGGAGTTGCGGATGAGACAAGGCGTCAAGGATATGGTATGCAGCCCTCTTTTACGCTAACTGTCATGACGATTCTTTTCATGAGAAAGGAAGGAAACACGGGTAGAACATTCGGATGGCAAGAACACGAAACAGGAGTGGACAGAAGATGATACTGAATCTACTACACTCATGCAACCACGCTGAACATCGTCGCGACCATCGTGAGGAACCCGATGGCAATGATCGGCATGGCGTCGCTGCCCATCGAGACCGGCATCGCTGCGCTGCTGCTTCCCGACGCACTCCCCGCAGCACTGCTCTTCGAAGCGAGGGCAGAGCTCACGGCCGACGCAGCAGATCCGGTGACGGTGAATCCAGCAGCAGTGTCGGTGGCAGCAGCTGCAAACAGTTGCTCAGACGAGTACGTCACACAGTTCGAGGACGAAGGGATCGTGGTCTGGTATGGGGGAGATTCGAAACCGGTCTGGGGCTGTACCCAGGTGGTGGCCTGTCCGTTGGTCGTGAAGATACCAGGGTCCGCCATATCGTCTGAGTCGCAGACCTCGAAGGTACCGTTGATGTGAGCATAGTCGGCAAGCGCGTTGTACGTGCACCCCACTTCGTCGTAGATGTGCTGGCAAAGGGCTGGAGCATCCGAATTGGAGGGGTTGCACATCTTCAAGCAGAAGACGCCTCCACCGATGAAGTCGATCCACTCAACAACCTGAGTGTAGGTCTGGTTGGACGTGAAGTTGCTACCACCGTTGACGAGACTCTGGAAGGAGTTGGAGTTCATGCCAAAGCCGTTGGTGAAGACGATACCACCAAGGGGGTTACCCTGTTCATCTGCACCGTGAGGGTCGAGTTCACCACCTTGGTCGCTAGGATCGAGGTTAACCATGGACTGGTCGATGTAACCAACGACCTGGAGGTAGTTCTTCGCGTAGAGCCATTGCGCGCCAGTGATAGCACCTGGAGGGATGACACGAGTCCCGTGTCCGGGTGACGTGCACCACGCAACTTCACGGGCCTCGGATTCACCTACGGGTTAAAAATACAATGTAAGCAAAAAAGAACATTGATGACGGCGACGTTGCACTGATGCCACGTCAAAGGTAGCAATGAGATTTGAACGTACCGATGGTATCAGTGGACCCATTGTGGCCAGAACTCCACATGCAGAAGTCAGCGATGTTGTTGAGGAAGGCAGTCTGTAATGAAATGAGAAGCGGAGTTTAGCGCTACAAACTTCACCTAGTCCAATAATAGCTGCCGAAAACACGCGCTTACCTGACACATCGACTGCTGGTTCTCCGTCGTGCTGTTGCACAAGTTGAACCCAGACTGAGGTCCACGCTCGCCTCCCTGGTCTCCAGTGACCTGGTAAGGGATATCTGGCCACGTGAAGTGTTTGGAGGCGAGGGGTTCGAGGGAGGAAGAGGTGCCTGCTTGGGCGTTGGCGAGGTGGGCGAGCGCGAGTGCGCTGAGGGTGAAAAGAGTGGACATCGTGTGGACAAAAACGATCGATGAGATGGAGTTGAGAAGCGTTGAAAGAGGAGAAAAAAAAGCTGGTTGAAGGCCCCCGGAGGGAGAGAGCGGTGGGCGAGTGGTGGAGGTGGTGGTGGGAGAGAGAAAAAAAAGACGAGTTGGGAGGTGCTGCGGGCGAGGGTGGCGGTATATAAATGAATGGGGGTGGGTGTATGGGAGAAAATCGGTTGCAAATAGGGTAATCCCTTCACTCCACTCCCCCCTCATCAATTTCCTTCAACTCAACTCGACTCGACGGTAACCCCTCCTCCGCTTGGCTCATCCCCTCCATCTCTCACTCTCACCTCTCTGGACGCATATATACACTCGAAATACCCACTCAGACACCAATAAACGCATACACGCGCCTCTCATCGGCGCGTTCTCTTGGCCTCTTACCTTGGCACATCTGCGCACCCCCTTTGGATGACATAAGCCTTCCAGATAGCCCATCACAGATAGCCGACATTCGGCTCCCTGACCGCAGTTTATTCTTAGAGACGGCTTCCTTACCCCATTCGTATCGCCTAGTGCTTACGCAGGACCCCGGAACTTCCTATATGAGGCCTCCACCAAAGGTACACCAACCACCCCCAAGTGAATGTGTACCAAAATGAGACCCAGTCCCCTTTTTGTGTGTACCTTTGGTGGAGGCCTTCAAAATTCGTCCAGGCAGGATGTACCTTTGGTGGAGGCCTCCGCAATTGGAAGCTGTTTTCCACGGTCACGTGACTTAGCCGAGACAAAGTCACATTTGCTTCTTTAAAATTTCGACACTCTTTTTTTTGGCTTTCCTTTCAATGTATATCTAGTGTAGTGCCTCAATACTCATGAGAGACAGTCAGCAAGAACGGAAGAGAAGAGGAAAAGAGTTGGGAGGGTGATGACTTTGAGGATACACTTGGTGCACAGCACACGAGTGCTTTCGGCTCCTCAGGCTCATGCTCAGGCTCAGGAGGGGTGAAACAGGTGTGGCCGAGAAATGACAGTAGTTTCTCAGGGATGAAATTGTGTGAGGCAAAGACTAGACATAGGGGGATAAAAGTGAGCTGGTAGAAGACATATTTGAGAAAAGGTATGTTGATCAGAGGCGTATATCATAGGGAGGCGCAAATGGTGGTGTTGCTGGTAAGATAGTGGTGAAATGTTAGGTGCGAAAGGGTACGAAAGGGTGCGAGCAGTGGTCGCCGTTGCCGGATGCATGAAAAAAGATCGACGTTTGAAGCGCAGTTGCCCTTTATGGTAAGTCGATGTGTACCTTTGGTGGAGGCCTCCCTCGGTTGGCCGTTGCCGTGTGTACCTTTGGTGGAGGCCTCGTGGGAATAAATCCCGTGCCGACCGGCCCGGTGGTGTACCTTTGGTGGAGGCATGGACCCTTGTGGGAATTTTCCGATGTGTACCTTTGGTGGAGGCCTCATGTGGGAAATTCCGGGGTCCTGCTTACGCTTCATACCGTCTACGACTGTGACTGGAAACAGATTCAAAGCCCAGTAGCATATCTCGCATGGTCAATTAATCTCCAGATGAAAAGCAATTACATATAAATGTAATGATTCGCGTGCATTTGTTGATTGAAACGAATAAGGATTCCACCAGCGAGAAAATGCAAAGGGTCGCCTGTCGACACACGTTGTCGTGCAGAAAGGCTTAGTCGCGCTCCCTTCTTGACCCACACCCACCAACAGCGCTGCCTTCTTTAGCAGGACTGGCCGACCTACGACTAGCGGCATCCCTTTCCTTTCCTTTTCCACCATCAGGCTTGAGCCACTACAGCACAGAAACAGATCAACCATCTCGTGCCATACAAAATCCTATACGCAAGAAAAGCGGGCTTACCGGGTGTTCAAGTGCTTGTGCCGCCGACATCCTTGTCTCGTTGTCCCATACGAGCCCCGCTTCGATGAAGTCTTTCGCTGTTTATTCCCAGAACACAACAATTCAGTATTTTTTCGTTAGACTCAACATCATCTGGAACTATCAGATTGACACTGACCAAGGTTGGAGGCTGCGGAATCCTTGCCAGAGAGATGGTGCGTCTCAGCCTTTACGACGCTACCATCATCGACCAGCTCAAAATACCTCTGAGTCACCGCTTCTTCGACGTCATCATCATCAGCGTCGACGCCTTCTTTCGCAAACTCATCTTTGACTAATTTAAATGGAATAATAAGAGTAAGTCAGTTTGGAAAAGCGCGCATCCCTCGGGACGAAATAAGAAGCACCTTCTTTCCACAACGAACACCTTTCGTCATACCATGGAAATTTGCCGTTCGTGAGCAACATCATTGCAACAGTTCTATAATTTCGAATCTCAATCAGCTGGTTAAACCACGAGTTAAATAGAATCACGGTCTTACGCTGCTGCCCATACGTCGGATTCAAAGGTGGTCCATTCCATAATCACTTCAGGTGCCATATATTCAGGTGTGCCATTTCGCTTATGCCGATTGATACCAGTCACCTTTCCTTCCGGGATATGCATGGAGCTGTAACGATACAGACCTTTCGTTTAGAAAATAATTCACACGTCTGTTGTTGAAAAGGGGGAGAACTCACAGACTGAAATCACAAAGCATGTACCTCTCTTCAGGTGTCCCTTGCTTATAGATCAGGATGTTATCAAGTCTGAAAAGAGGTCAGTTACACGATATGCGATTCTGTCTTGTTTGACTAACTTGACGTCAGCATGTACCAGTCGATGCCTGTGTAAGAACGCAAGGCCACTGAAGACATCCCTATGGCGCACGTTAGAAACATTCGACACATCTATGCAACTACGCGACTCACCTGCTCACACATTGTGCAAAGTGCTCCGAAGGCCTTCCGTGTTGTTTTATTTGCTCTTTCATGTACCCTCCGAGATCCCCATACTTTTCGTTGATCACAAGCTGCTCGATGAAAATGTAGAGTCTCTCCCCTTTCAATCCTCTTACTTTAAATGGATGATCTTCCTCAACTTCTAAATCACCATAACTCTGAACCTGTCGTAGAGGAAACGCATCCCAAAGTCAGCAAGATGCATTACTTAAATCGAAACGGTCTGAACACGAACAATATTAGGGTGCGGATAGCCATCGACCTTTGTCAGTCTCGACTTGAAGTCTTTCTCCCGGGTGTAAAGTTTTTTTGTTTCACGCCTGAGAGCGTGGAGCTTCACTGCGACGACTGCCCCCTTCCACTTACCCGGCTAATCGAGATGACACTCGTCGATCAGCGCTAGCATCTGGCACTGGTTTTACGCGACAAAATACTCACAAAAACATGCGCTTCGGAACCTATTTGCAACGGTTTATCAGAAGTTATCTCGAGGTCGGCCATAGGATGTCTCGCAGAGGCAATCGTAGCATGGGATTTGGAACCCTCCTTTTCGCTGGGAGTACCTTTGGGATTTCCGGACATGTTTGAGTTGGTTCTCGGTTGTGTGGTCGCTTTCCTTAGATAAAAAGACGAAATAAATCGAGGGCGAGGGAAAGAGAGGAAAGGGGAGTAAAGAGGGGATGAGGATGGCTGATTATTTAGGACCAATCTGCCACATAGCACTTTCAAAGAGCTACCGCAAAGGTACTTTCTAGAGAATTAGTCGCAAGAGTGCAAAGAGGGCACACGATACGTCTATGCTGGTAAGTTAGTTCCTTAGGGTTCACATTGACGATGCACTCACTACGCCATGTTCGAAAGTGTACTCGAATACAGATTTGATAAGAGCATTCACGGAGTCTAAGGTATTGGTACTAGTACTTCCAGTGCGAAATGCCAGCCATTGTCAGGGCGCGGGTCGTTATTGTCGTGAACGCCTGACAAAAAAAGAACGCGCTTTCTCTGCAAAGTTCCCGCTTCCCTCCAGTCTAATTTTGCGAATCGATAAGAATCGCCTTGAGCATAGAGAGATATTGATCCGTCGTATCGTCATTTTGATAACGGGAAGCTACGATGCGCCACCCAACATGCCTAGTGAGTCTAGGAAAGTATCGTGATCGGGTCAGTGTCTCCAGCAGATGTTCAACGCGCATCAGAGTCCATGCTTGCTACTGGACAGGCGAACGCTGTTGCAGAAGGGAAAATTTCAGATGTTAAAGTTATGAGTTAATAGCACAAGCCATGTGGTCATATAATGAGTAGTCAGAGTAACTAAGAACAAGTACTTCTTAGTCTGAATCTGCTCCGTGCTCCAGAAAGTTGCAGCCTGGTGGATTCAGACTCCGACATATCTTTACTTACGTAAACAAAAAATGCGCACCGTAGTAGTGTAGTGTAGTACCCTTCCGAAGTTTTATTTCATTTTTATTTTTATTTTTAAAAAACAGTTCCCTCCGGAGCTTAAGGTAATGGTGACACATGTACCTCCAACCAGAAGAACAAGCGACGACCACTAAGCACGATATAGGCGTGAGTCATGAATGCAATAGGTGCTCGACCTATTGTGCATATTCATTGTCTTTAAATCGTTGTTGAAATTGCCCCAGCTAACTTTCGGCGAGAAGATTTATACCGCAACGTACGGAAGGTTAAATTTGGTTTTCGGGCATCCTAAGAGCGAGACGGCAAATGAGGTAGAATTGAGGATTAATTCTGCGTGAATCCAATGGATTCCAACGGTTGGCGCAATCGTTGATCTTGCAAGCAAACAGTGACGTCCGAAAATTCAAGATACCCGTTTGTACATAAGAATATTTGCATTTGTTCATATGTTCATAGAGAAGGATGGAATTCTACCATTAATATTGTCCAAAATCATCGGCGACAAAGGCTCCGGCTTCCTGAAAGAAAATGCAAAGGGTTGAGTCACTTGCCTATCGGCACACGTTGTCGTGCAGAAAGGTTTAGTCGCGCTCTCTTCTTGACCCACCAATAGCGCTGCTTCCTTTAGCGGGACTGGCTGACCTACGACCGGTAACACCACGTTCCTTTCCTTTGCCGCCATCAGTCTTGAGCCACTACAGCACAGAATTTGATCAATCAGCTCGTACCATACTATCCTATGCGCAGGAGAAACAGGCTTACCGGATGCTCGAGTGCTTGTACCGCTGACATCCTTTCTGCGTAATTCCAGACAAGCCCTGCCTTTACGAAGTCTTTTGCTGTTTGGCCGCAAACGGCGCATCAGTAATTTTCTAGAAATCGTACCGTTAAGATTATCACTGACCTGCATCAGAGACTGCTTGGCCCTCATTATCGATGTGGTACGTCTCACCCTCCTCGATAGTCCCGTCCTCGACCATGCTAAAGTATCGCTCATCCGTCTCTTCTTCCAGTCTCTTACTGTCAACCTCAACGCCTCCCCCTTCCCAATCCTCTTCAACTAGTTTGAACGAAGTCAAGTAAATAGATCGAATTCAATGGGCACATCCCCTCTCACAAAAAAATACATACCTTCGTCTCTTAAAATTCGCTTTTTGTCGTACCAAGGAAACTTACCATCCGTAAGCAGCTTCATGGTAATAACTCTATTTTTCTCGGCTTCGTTAGTCATGCCAAGCACAATTTAGGCGGAATCACGATCTTACGTTGCTGCCCAGACGTCGGATTCAAAGGTGGTCCACTCCGTAATTACCTCAGGCGCCATATATACAGGTGTGCCATTTTGCTGGTGCCGATTGGTACCAGTGATCTCACCTTCCGGAATATACATAGAGCTGTATAGGTCACATCTTACATTCAGAAAAAAAAAGTGCATCCGTAATTGAAAAGGGGTAAGCTCACAGACTGAAATCACAAAGTATGAACCTCTCTTCAGGAGTGCCCTGTTTATAGATCAAGGTGTTGTCGGGTCTAGAAATAATTAAGGACTACGATATTCGAACCTATCACAACTGACTCACTTGATATCAGCATGTACAAGCCGATGACTGTGTAAAAATGCGAGACCGGTAAAGACATCCCTGTGGTACATTGTAAATAATCGATGCATCCAAGCAGCTGCACGACTCACCGGCTGACACGCCTTGCAAAGCTCTCTGAGAGTTTTTGTTCTTGTTTTCTTTGTCCTTTTATGTAGGATCCGAGATCCGTATACTTTTCATTGGATACGAGCTGCTCGAAGAAAACGTAAAGTCTTTCCCCTTTTAGACTTTCAGACTCAAACGGATGATCTTCGTCAAATTCTAAATGACCATAACACTGCACCTGTTGTAGATAAAGGTACCTCAAAATCAGCAAAATGGCTTGATTAGAAAAAAAAAATAGTACGAACGATATTTGGGTGCGGATAGCCCTCTGCTCTTATCAGTCTCGACTTGAATTCTTTCTCCCGCCGGTAATATTTTTCCGTATCACTTCCACGAACGTGAAGTTTCACTGCGACGACTGCCCCCTTCCACTTACCAGGCTAATCGATATACATTCGTCAATCAACTCTAACCCGTCACTCGGTTCAAATAGACAAGTATGCACTCACGAAAACATGTGCGAAACTGCCTCTTTTCAGCGATTTGTCAGAGCTTATCTCAAGGTCAGGAAGGGGATTTCTTGCAGTGGCGACCGTAGTCGTGGCATGAGAACTTGAACCCTTTCCATGACCATGTTCCGGCTTCTTCAGTTCTCCACGAGTGCGTTTGGGGTTATCTCCCTTATGATCCTTGCTGGACATGCTCGACTTGGTCGTTGCTTGAAAGATGAATTATTTCAGCCAATGAAACTGACTATGGGCGAAAGCAAGGGAAAGAGAGCTGACATTTAAGGAGTTGTTCGCCCCATTGCATTTCGAAAGAGCTACCGCAAAATTATGGTTCGACCGGAAGTCGAGGAGTGCAAAGAAGGCGCAAGATGCGTTTATGCTAATAGGAGTAAGCTCGTCATGACTCACTTTGATTGTACATTCACTACTTCAGTACCAATAATGTGCTCGAATACCAGCCTGACAGGATCGCTCACGGAATCAAGGACATTTCCAGCGCAAGATGTCAGTTACGCCAAGTGTTTCTTGCTTTGCAAACATAATAATAATCAGCTCTAGTCTGCCTTTCCGTACCATCAGGGATCAGTTGAACAAAGAGAGATATCGATCCTTCCTCCATCGACGTGGAGAAGTAGCGGTGTCATCGTATCCGATAGATCTAAAAACGCGTACAAGCATCTTCCGCGCGTAAAGGGGCCGAGTTTCGGAACTCATATTTGCTATTGCCAAGAAGAATACTATTGGAGATGATAGCTTCAAGTAACTGTGAGTCGAATAAGCACAAGCCATGCCATTAGAGTCGGATGAAGGACAGATATCGGAGGTGCTCTTTGAAGCTTGACGGAGACCTCCTTAGTCACGTAATCGGATAAATGCGACTGTTCCGATTCCGGGGCTTCTTTTGTCCTTTCTACTCTGGAGCTAAAGTGATAATACCTTTAACAGGTGGGTAAAGCAACAACTGGAAACCACATAGTGGATGTGAGCCGCGCAATTAAATAGAACAACATCCATTTGATGAAGTGCATACCTTTTGGGGCGTTTTGCGAGTCCACGGAATATGTTTTCTTTTCCTTTTACCGAAAGTCCTAATTATAGCTCAGACGAAGTCAAGCTTCTATGGACTTTTTTCGCGCGTACTTGAATGAATGAAATACATGCCTCGCTTTCTACTTCATTACCCATCTCCTTTAAAGAGTAGTTCAACTCGAACAACTACACTGGAAACCAACAAACTTCTTAGCCCCAAGCCCACAAACCCTCTTCTCTTCCTTCTCTTCGTCACTCAACGCCCTCCCGTTCAGATCTCCGTCCGTATCTTCTGCATCCTCGCCACCCCAGCTCTCAAATGGCCGCACAGACATCTCATGCACCTTCGCTAGCGCAAGTTTGCCTGTACCAGGGTCATCCAGGACCCGCTGGATAATCTCTTCGAGAACCCATTGACGAAGAATGAAGCGTGGATTCACGAGGCGCATGGAACTGGCACGAGATTCCCACACAGATGGCGTTGGACCTGAAGAGGAGGAAGGAGATGAAGCAGAAGTTGGAATCCACAACCCTTCGTCGATCTCGCTCTGCATGCGTGAGGCGTATTTTGTGAGCCAAGTGCGCCACTCGTCGGCGAATTGCGCTTCATCTGTTTTCGTGTCGTGGGAGTTGGATGCAAGACGGGAGAGGAAGGTGGAGAAATTGGTGTCTGAAAGATGTGATGGATGGAAAGAGCAAAGCGTCCGGAAGGTACCGTGGAAGTCTAGCTTGTGCAATTGCAGTAGCTCCAGGAGGGGGTGGATGAGCGCGCTTGCATCTTTGGAGTCTTCGCGTTTCAAGCCAAGACGCTAGAGACCACACATCAGCAAGTATCGACAGTGGAGCAAACGACATCATACCTTTCGGAATCCAGCCTCCCATTCTTTTTGCACGATATCTTCGATTAAAGACTTTACTTCGCCCTCCATTTCCATCCCCTTCTTCGACCAAGCATCGACCTTGTTCTTGTGTGTTTCCTTCTCCCGTCCCGTGGCAGACGGTGATAATGCAGCCCATCCAGACTTGACTGCTGTGCCTTGTTCGATCTCAGCACCAATGAGAGGAGCGAGAGCGGTGAGGAGGGAACGAAGTGCGTATTGTCTTTTGACAAGAGCGGATCAGTTCAGCCAGAATTTACATGCTCGGATGGATGGTGGGGACGTACATCATAGTTGGTTGGTACTACGAGATTTGAAGGAACTGTGAGTATATATGGAACGAATCGGATACTACTTAGGAGGAAAGCGCACCTGATAGGCGTATCGTCCCTCTTCGTCTGAGTGATTACAAATATGGTTGCGGTGGTATATGTCCATTAATGCATATGGTCCATAATCGATAGTGAGACCCATGATGGATATGCTAGATAAAAAGTCAAATATTATTATTAGTCCTCATTGACGCTAAAACACAACCCACTTGTCGGTATTCATGACACCGTGCATGAATCCATACACCTGCCACGCAGCTACCATTCTTGCATTCCTCCTTGCGCATTCGAGTACCAACTCTCTCCCCCAGCATACATCTTCCAACAACTTTCCCTCAAAGGCGCCCTTTCCCTCCATCTTTAAAACCCTCCTAACAACCCATTCTCCCAGTACACGCAATCCCTCCAGGTCTTTGTCCCCACCCCCACGAGCAGCATTTTCCATCATACCTAGGCTGAGGAAGAACATGTTGGAGGGCGGGTTGAGAGCCTCAAAGGATCCAATACGAAGGAATGAAGGCGCTACTCGTGTAAGGACACAAGCGGTTTCAACCGTCTCGCGGGCGACAGGGAGGTCGGGAAGATGAATAAGTGACAGTGAGCGGGTTGTTGGAATTCCCAAAGCGTTCATGGCTGGGTTCGCATGAGCATACAACAACATCGAGCAACCAAACCCACAAAGCAGACGTCCATACCTTCACTACACAAATACTCGCGAATTGAAGAGCGCAGTACTGCTAAGCCATCGGCACTTCTTGAGTATGGTGTACGACCCGCGCCTTTCAGCTGGAGCTCGTATGTGAGGTTAGAGTCCGAAGGGTGCGGTGTTTCCACTGACAACATCTTCAGTCAGACTATATGCACCGGAAAACATACAACATACGAACTTACAAATGGAAATGGCTCTTCCATCTCCTAGTTGGCCTGCCCACACACCAAATCTTATCCAGACCATTGGCTTCGAAGAAATCCAAAAAGAAAACGAGGCTCACTGATGCCCGCAATACCGCAACGACCAAGGTGTGTACGGTACCCCTTCCTCCCCCAGATTCATCAAAACCGAATGTCCGGTCAAGACATCCACAAGTTCTTGCCGGACCTCTTCTTTTGCTTTTCCCTCCTTGGATGTATCCGCAATATACTGCGTTTCCGGGTCCGTAGACAGGCTCGGCGCGCCAATGGCGTCGAATGCGTCTCCGACATCAAGGCGCGGGACGCAATCCCGCAGGCCAGTGTCGGAAAGAGCAATTAGCTCCCGTTCCAAATTTCTTGTGTCTCTTGAGTACTTCTTCAGTACCGGTTTCGCGTCCTTTGCTGAGCCGTTCAACTCGGAAGAAGACGAAGACGCCCTAGGCAGAGCCGCAGACCGTTCTTCTAGAGGCTCGCGCTCGCTCAGCCACCTCTCTACCCATCCTGCTTGATCCTCAACTTTGTCAACCTCAGAAGGCGGTTCAATTTGGTAGGGGAATGGCAAATTAAGAGGAGTGAGACGTGAGAAATGGGTTTTCGGGTCGACCGGGCGCGCACGCCGAAAGATACTTGGTGTATTTTTGAGAACGTCGAAGAAGGTTGAGCTGGATTCGGACGGTGAGGTTGAATCAATGGAACTTTCCGGCTTCGTGGATGGAGTCTTTGGGTCGCATGTAAGGTTCTGCGTGAGGATGCGAGACTTATGAGGAAGAGGTAGGGAAGAGATAGGAAGCTTGCTTGTAGTCATGGTCGATGGCATGCGTGCTAATGTGCAGGTGCTTGGTTTCATTCAGCGAGACGTGATTCGTTTGTTCCGCTCTCCTGAATGACTGTTGTGGACTTTCGACGCACGCGAGATTGTGGTGGTAGAAGAAAGAGCCAGGATTGTCTGAGCACTGACGTCGTCGATGGTGCCATGGTATGGTGTGTAAGGGAAAGCTAAAGTGCGAGGATGACTGATTCAGCGCGCGTAATTGCGAACCCGTGGTCTTCAACTTTCTCTCACCATCGTTCAATTCATTGCAGTCGGAGTCTCCATGTCGAAATTACATCTTTGCTTCCGACAATGCCGAACGAGGAGGGTCCACTGCACGGTATCAAGGTGATCGAGGTATGTCGATGGCCAGGGCATTTGTCAGTGAAGACTTCTAATTGACGATAAACGACGAAATTCAGTTCGCAGGTCTTGCTCCTTCGCCATTCGCAGGACTCATCCTTGCCGACTATGGTGCTTCTGTTATCCGTATCGACGTCCCCTCCGCCTCCAGTGTATCGGTAGATACGTTATGTAGGCACAAGCGGTCCATCGTTGTTGACGCAAAACATCCTCGGGGCCATGCTTTGCTGCTCAGGCTAATTGAGGGCGCAGACGTGCTGCTAGATCCTTTCCGACCAGGGGTGTTGGAGAAGTTGGGACTTGGACCCAAGATATTCTTGGGGTCTGGTGAGGATGATGGAGGAAGGAATAAGCGTTTAGTGTTCGCTAGAGTCGCTGGGTATGTTTCCGCGTTCATTTCAAGAGTACGTTTGACCCATTCCAACTTCTTAGTTTTGCAGAAGGTTAGACGCCCGGTCATAGTGTTTCATCGAATACTCTGATTCTCCCTCCGTTGCTCTATGAAGGTCCATACAGGCAAATGGCTGGTAAGTTACATCCGAGCATTTGCCATTTTGAGTACCATTGAAATTATTGTTCAGGCCACGATATAAATTATATCGCTCTCAGCGGTGCCCTCTCCATGTTCCCTGGTCAAAATAAGCCCAATTTCCCCCTCAACATCCTCGCAGACTTTGCAGGCGGGGGCCTTCTCTGCGCACTTGGTATCGTCCTCGCTCTCCACTTCCGTACGCAGTCAGGCAAGGGCCAAGTTGTCGATTTAAACATGGTATCAGGCGCTCGATACGTCTCGTCCTTTCCTCTCATCCAGTATATGCTACCAAACGGCATAAATTTCGGACGCTCGGAAGACGACGGTGGTGATGGGAGGGAAACTGGTTTGCTAGATGGTGGCGCGCCGTTTTATGATGTTTACACGTGCGGGGATGGTCAGTGGATGTCTGTGGGGTGTCTCGAGCCGCAGTTCTTCAAGGCGTTTATTCGAAGATTTGTCTCGGCACTTCCTGAGGAGTTTATGAAGAAACAGGGCTGGACTCCAGACGAAAGCGTGCAGGGCGATCGAGGTCAGTGGCCTAAGCTACGTCAGTTCATGATAGAGGGATTTCTGTCGAAAAGTAGAGATGATTGGGCAAAGATCTTTGCAGGTGAGAAACAGGTTTGTTTCCTTCTTTTGCGCTACGATTGACTTGCAGCTTTCCCTTCCAGGCTCAGATGCGTGTTCTGTACCGGTTCTAACTCCTACGGAAGCAGGAAAGCTTTCCGGCTCCGATATCCCAATTCCTCATCCGAAATTGTTCGGGGTTAGATCGCTAGCATCAATGGATCCGCGAACATTAAGGCCTGGTGAGCATACGGAAGAGGTCATCCAAGAGCTCGGGTATGGCGATGAAGAAGTGAAAATTTTATGGGGCTCAGGTGCTTTAGGAAATATTCGGCCTAAGCTATAAGAATAACGCCATCAACATCTTTTGTACTATAGTTGTAGAACTAGTATTATGCAAACTGCTACTCTTCGAATGGATGGGATTGTAACAATAACAATGGAGCAGTTAATGGAGCAGTTGAGTCAGATATAGGGTATGCTCGCTAGGTGGCTTTCTAAGTAGTCTGATGTCAATAACACAAACAAATACCTCGCTTTCGAATTGAAACACGCCTCCGTCAAAATACGACCAGTCGAATCACTATAAGCGGGGACAGTCATGAAAGGTGCAAACAACCACGAAATTCAGGAATACACGACCTAGGTGCGATGTTTGGCTGAGGTGTCGATCTCGAATAGAGCCATCAAGTCCCTCCATTCCTCGTCTGCTAGCCATTCGACTCCGGCAGCCCTGCAAAGTTCTTTTAACTTGTGGAACTGAACGCGATACTTCTCCTGGTCCTCCTTGAAGCCACCCAAATACTTCCACCTATCCCTGTGACACTGTAAATTGCGCCATTTCAAACGCGCCGGAGCCCAAAGGCGGAAGCGGTATAGTTCCCATTGCAGAACGGCCTTGGATTCCGTCAAGGCCGTAGGAGGTTCCGGGTGATAGATAGTTGGTATCTCCTTCGGCTTTTGGCCTTCGACTGACATTTTCTTCCTTGAGAGGCGACTGCCGGCTTTTTTCCACTCGCTATATGCGACTCGAAAGGCCGAATCTGCGCGTTCGACCCCTGTAGGCTCTGCGTCGCGTGCGAGATCGGTGGGAGGATGTCCTAGGATGACTCGAAGAATGCTTAGACTCTCTTGTCTGCAGTACTCATCGACTAAGCAGGAGTAGTAATTGATCTCGAGGGAGGAATCTTCATTGCTGGCTACGTATTGCAGACGCATTTCCTTGACGATATCGTAAAAGCCCTTCACCTTTTCTTCGTACTCATCAAAGTCGTTCATGATCTGCTCTTTATCGAGAGGTGGTCCTGGGTAAAGCGATGGCTCTGCAGTGTCATTGGCGGTTGACTTCTTTTTGTTAGATTTCGCCTTCTTCGACTTCTTCGAAGGTCCTTCGTTGAGATTATACTCCTCCCCTGTGGATTGTATGTTCTGTAGACTGACTGGTGTGAAAGACCTTTTTGACATACTTGAACGAGGAAGAATATTGGTTGGCATTTCGAGCTACAGTCGGCGTTGAAAGAATTTTCTGGTAAGTATCGCTGGCACACCAATCGAATGAAAGCATTTTCGCACCTTGATAACCAAAAGATCTTCCAGTTCCTTCCTTTCAACCAAGCTCAACCAATCCACTGATTCATTGTGCAGGCGCTTGAGCGTGGCGTATCGAGATTCAACGTTCTTTCTTTCAGTCTCATAAGCACTCCAACCATTTTGACTATCCCCCATTAGAACAGCGCGATGCTTCCACTTCAGAGCTGCAGGAGCCACTGTGCGGAAATGATAAATCTCCCATTTCATGGTTTTGCTGTCCAAAGCCATTGGCACTGGGTGAGAATGCTTGTTATTAATGCCCGGAGAGTTTGCGAGCACAGCCCTTTCCGCCTCCTTGAGCTCCGATTCGAGACGAGTCACAGTCGCCTTCAGCTCGTTTCTAGCTTTGACAATGGACCCAAGTATTTTGTTCGCAGCCGTATGTTCCACTTCCGTCACATAGCGAGCAGATTCTGACAAAGGGTCGAGACCTACGATGGCCCTCATCACTTCAAGAGATTCTTGTTGTGTCTGATATCTGACGAGCTTGTCGATGTATCTCCTCGTGTCGGGTTCTTGAGTCTCAGGCGTCGTAGCAGAAAGCCTTTGCAAGATTACACTTGGCACTAAATCCTTCACGTTGGATTTGAAAGCGGCCAACCTTTGGTCAATCTCGGATGTGCTAGGCCTTGGCCCAGGAAGAGTCGGAGATAGAGCTTGGTCAAATGTGGCCTTTGTTGTGGTACCTAATGTATTAGGGCTCCCCTCACCTGTTATAATCCATACAACGCATTAGCCATGTGTCACTTCAATTTTTTTGTCAAAACGGACCTGGTTCGGTGGTTGAGTCACCCGGTCCTACAGCATTTGGTTCCAAGCGGCGTTTCCGAGTTGACATGGTGAAAGGATTATTTTTAAGGATGAGACAAAGGCAAAAGGATGAAGCAGTCTCCCACAGTTTGACGAAAACCTTGTCATTTTGCATTAACTCGTCTGGCAAAGTCCCAATCTATTTAGAGCAATAGACATTTTTATATGCAATCCAAACACGCACCTTGATGTGCCCATTGCTCGCGATAAACGTTGATTCAGGCCCCAAACTAGCCGTTTGATTGACAACTTCCACTGCTCTGCATGCTCAACGCCTGATTTATTCTCCGGACTGGAAGAGGCGTTGAGAGAATAGCCTAAGATGGTTCGAAGTACATGCCAAGCTTCTCTAAGTCGTGCTTGCAATCGCAGGTCGGATTGTCGTAGTATTACTAGTGCAGTTACAATCTCTTCATGAGTGCATGAACAGGAAATCCCAATGCTGGCATCCGGTTTCCTTCAAATTCATGGATTGTCGTCATCTTCAGAGTTCGAGTTGAACTTGAAGTTGTTATCGAAAAGTAGTGGATTTCCGGGAATGTCCGGATCGCGTCGACTGTATCCTAACCGTGCGAATCCGACCGTTGACTTCGACTTCGACTTCTCTTTCTTCAGCTCCTTCCTCTTCACCGCTGTCCACACCATCCACAATGCTCCGTGCACTCACTCACATCCGTCTCCGCCCCGCGTTGCTCACATCAACACCCCGTAGGGCGTTTTCCATCACGCCCCGCGTGCGTTCCGACGACCACCATGGCCCGCCCGCTCCCCAGCTCTATGGCCCTGGCGCAAAGTCTGCAGACAAGCTTCCCACAGACGAGGAGCAGGCAACGGGTATAGAGCGCTACCAGCTCTTGGGAAAGATGGAGGGTGTCGACGTCTTTGATATGGCTCCCTTGGAGGCAGGACGGTTGGGGACGATGAAGGATCCCATTAAGGTGCCGACGATGGTGCGTACTTTTTTTTCTGTCTTGGTTTTTTTTTCGATTTAGAGAGTGTTGCCTGATCGTTTCTCTCGCTATTTCCTGTGGATTACGACTTACGTTGCTTTGCAAATCGTTCGCGTGAAAAACAGTACCATGAACGCCTCATCGGCTGCACGGGCTCTCCCGCCGACTCGCACGAGGTCGTCTGGCTTACCGCCACCACAGATAAACCTAGGCATCGTTGCACTGAATGTGGTTCAGGTGCGTCGCGTCCTCGTCATTCATACAAATATGCTATTCTAACTTACGCTTTCACGTTCTTGTTGACCAGTGTACGCCCTTGACTTCCAAGGCGAAGAACAAGCGCACGCGCACTAAAAATTCCATTTAAACGTCCCCAAATTGAAGTGCTTTCAGACAACTTTGAGGAAGCCAGGGATACGTGCGCGTAGACATTAGAGTCAAAGCGACGGTGTATTTGCATTTTGAGAGATAAATGGCATTATCGTTCCTACATCACGTTCCCTCCCTTCGTCTATGGTTCGAGTTCCCCTTCTCAAGACCGCTTTGATTCTTGATTTCTGGCGCATAGTTGTGACACACCCTAACCTTTAAACACACAAGAACAAGAGCTTTTTCATCAGCGTCCAATCTATTCTTACACTCCATCTACACTTGACTTGGGGACATCTTATCACTTTCTTATCTCACTTAAACGTTGGGTTCAACAAATGCCCTGTACACTTCAAGCGTCTCTTTTCCTTCTGAAATAAACCTCACGCTCGTCCCAGCCCCGATAAAGACAACGCTCCCCTCACTCACCTCCACGAATTTCTCCGTCTTTGATGCTGTCTCGGGGGCTCCAGACCAGGATATTTTACCCCGTCCTTTTGTCGTTATAGTGATGCTGGGTCCACGCAAAGGTTTGTGTGTCTCCCCAATGTTCTCTGTCGATGATGCTGGGCACACTTGTATGCGCACGACGGAGAACTCGGGTATGGGTGGGTCATACAGTCTCGATTCTGTTTTCTCCTCGTCAATGGGTTCGGGATCCGCAAAGGGATCCTGTTCTTCTGGTGCTGTGTTGAATGTCTTTGTGGATGATGACGTCGAAGAAGATGAGGAAGCGGCGAAGGGCACGGGGTCGACGGTGTGTTTGATTGCGGGTGCAGCAGCGTATGTAAGGCCGGAGATGAGGTTGGGCACATCCCGTAGCTTCGGTGTAAGACCCGCGCGAATGACATTGTCAGAAGTAGCCATTGTTTCAACAATGTCTGTGAAAGAAACGGTAATTAAGATTGACGTGCTTGTATGCGTTTGCTAATTGATATGAAGTGAGAACGAGACCAACCTCCTGAAACGTATGCATGTGGCTCTCCAGCTCCCAAGAAGATCGCTTCGCCGGGTTCCAGCTGCACGTAGTTTAACATAAATGCACAGAAGACGCCGATATCACCTGGGAACTGGCTTTCTACCCTCACCACCAACTCCTTCACTTCCTCTTCTACAGTCTTCACATTCCCGTTCTTATACCTGTCCACGAGCTTCGTGAGCTCCGATTTGAACTTGTCCTCGGGCGCAGTCATGATCGCGCTGAAGAGGTCGCGGAGAGCAGATTTCTCTACAGTCCCATCTGGGTTGCGAGTAGATGAGGAAAGGAAGCCTGAGAGGATGGTGGATGGGACAAGGGACGCAAACTCGGGGGTTGCAGTCAGGAAGGCAGCAATTTGAGGGAGCGGGCGGAAGCCGCAAAGGGCGGTAAAAGGTGTGATTGCGATAGCCATTTCTGGTTTATGATTCGCATCTGTGAGCAGAATGACATCGCATTGAGTGAACTTATATGTGAAAAACGATTTCAGATGCTTACCTTTGTAAACGTTCGGCTGCTCTGCGTGCAACCTCTCAGCGGTTTGCTTGTCCGGATGCGTCTGTATACTGAGTGCTTTCTCGATAGCAAGAATCTTGAAAAGGAAGGGTATATTTCCGTCTTCTGCGTTGAACGTCGTAATGGTATCGTCGCCGATGAGCGATGGGTGCGAGGCCAGATGCTCGGACAGGGAAGTGCCATCCAGAAGACGGGAAGGAGATGACGGATGGGTGCCCATCCACAGCTGATCCAAGCATACACTAAGTCAGGTAAGTGTAGACGTTTGTCGGAAACGTACCTCAGCGTATGGCTTTTTCTCATCCAAATTTATGCCGGAATCTTTCTGAGTGGGAGCCGTAGATCAGCACGAGAAGATACTGGAGTGTAAGGAGGTATAACTCACGTAGGATTTGGCATATAGCCGCTCATGGCTGGTTACATACTGAGCGACCTTGGAATCAGATGCACTCTTGCCCCAGTCATATTGCTGGGCTGTAGGTACAATGTGAAAGACTGGTGTCGTCGTTGGCATGATAATGGCAGTTTCGAGTCGGCAAAGGTAATGTTTCGTGGGGTCAAAGAGTGGCGATGGAAGAACTTGGATTGACGGGGGGATTCAAGAGGGTTATTTAAAAACCCGAAGTTTAGCAGAGTTTATGCCGACAAAGCAGCCTCGTTGCCTAGCCAATTTCAGAGGGAACAGAGTCTATGACCTTTTTGAATGGCCAAGATGGCGGTAAGAGTCAAAGAGCGCTACGAACACTTTGAACGCTTGCCAGTCTTTTGAAGTCATGTCATCGCCCGCAGCCGGAACCAAATCGAGAAAGAAAGCGCGATCGGGCCGATACTTGCCGGCACCTCCGGCACCACGGTCGGTCAGCCGCTCTCACAGCTTCTTACGTCCTGACCACCATAAACATAAACCACTCCATTCCTGTACCTTTCCCTACTCACGCTCATTTCATCTATTTTCGACATACAACAAAGGAAAGGAGGTGTCTCAACATGCTTTGCAACCGGCGTCTATATGATGCAGCCAACATCACTCACGACAACAATACTCCTTTCCCACCAATCGCAGACTCACCGACGAGGATCCTTATCAAACCGAAAGAAGACTTGCGGCAGAAGTGGGAGAGGAGAGCCTCATTTGCCGCTCTTCCTTCCAAAGTTTCGAAGCTCGAGCAAAGACGCATGTCTGTAGGCGGTCAGCCTCAGCCAGTGTCAACCAAATCGGCAAGCACTCGGGTTTTGCCTGTACAACCTTCCTCGATTCACATTCACAGCGCAGCCGTAGCGCGGACCAAGAAACTACCTCGATCTTCAACCATTCAACCATCGTCCATACCACAGAGACCTTTCGAAAGTCGATCCAAATCTACGTTTTTCGGCAATAATGCTGCCAATCGTACGAAGCCAGCAAATGTTGCACTATCGAAGGAACCTAAATTTAACTCATTCAAGGACAAGGAAAACATTCGCTCCATCAATTCTTTCGAGCAGCCTAGACACTCAGTCAAGGCAAAAGAGCTTCCAACTCGTCGACTATCTACCTTGAACCCTGCTGGTCTCAGAGCGCGTCAGTCATCACCTCCGCGGTCGTTTCTTGTCGCAAAGACCGCTGTTACGGAAGCTCAGCCTCTTCTGCCACGACGAGAATCCATAAAACCCGTCATACCAAAGAAATGCAAAAGAGCGAGTATGACACCGAAGAAACCTGCTATATCGGCCCTTCCGTCGATCGTGATGCGCCACACCCCACCGATTCAACTCCAAGTCTCTTCTAAAGAGTCCAAGAAGTCTAGAAAACTTTCACCTCTGACTCAGAGAAGTGCTAGGAAGAGTACTCCTCCTGCTCTCTTGACACCTGCTAAGCACACAACATACTTGACTCCAGTCGCGAAACACTCTCCGCGAGCCTTTCTTGCACCTACGGCGAGTGTTCAGTCCTCTTCGTCCCTCAATACCCTACTTTCCCTGCCATCGCAAATTCTCAAGCACACACCTATTTCTCGCTTCCAAAGGCGTTCTCAGTCTCGTACACCTACTTCTGGGTCGCCTTGCCTGAGCAAAGCTCGCACACGATCGGTGTGGACAATGCTTGATGAGATGAAGCTCATTCGGAATGGTGGACTCCTTGATGAAGGCCAAAACCTGGAGCCTAGCTCGCAAGCGCGCGTTGTGCCACTTTGCAAGCGCATCCGGAATGGTCTCTCCCCATCCGATAGTGCCAATAATACGCCCTCGCCGAGCTCTCCAAGAACTCCTGGCTCTGGTGTGGGAAAACGTAGGAAGAGACCGGTACGTTCGGCTTCAACACCGTATCATTTACTGGCCTCAGCAGATAGAGGCTCACCCGTGGAGAGGAAAAGTGCACTTCCACCCGTCTCAAGTATCACGAAGGCTATAGCTATCTCGGAAGCACAGCGCAAGAGAGCGTCTCTAAACACCGTAACGGCCTCGGACACGAAGCGACTCAGTAGGAACTTTGATGACAATACCGTAAACTCGGGAGCGAGAGATCAAGACAAGCCCGATAAATACAACTGGACAATTGTTGACTTCAAACGACCCCGATTGGATTCCCTACGTCGGGGTGGCAAGAACAGGATGCAGTCACCACTGTCCGGGATAGGATACGAGCACAATGCTGCGACCGAGGGCGGAAGACATTCTACCAATGGTCTGGGAGGCGGCGGCTTTGGTCTTGGCTTTGGGTTCAGCGTTGGTGCTTCACGACCGTCGCTGTTGACGCGAGCACAGACGATGATGAAGATCCGGATGCCTGGCTCTCGATCAAGGAAGGTTCTTGGGCGAGGAGATCCGGCATGGGCATGAAAACATGCATTCAATAATGTGAATGAGCGTTATAGGCGTGTTACAGTTTAATCTGATCCAGGCGAATGGACATGGCGATGTGTTGCATACAATTAGATTCTTCAGAACGTTTGCCTTTATGAAATCATTGGCTTCGAATTAATCTTTGAGAACTTGATTTCAATTTTGCTTACACTTGAAAGTTATTACTTATGTGCATACCTGACTTATTAGTGTACGCAAACTGATTTACTCAAGGAAATACTGGAGAACAGATTGTTGGAGAACGCAAGAACACGTGAAATGGATGCGACCGTTGCTACCCAATTTGGCCGTCGATCGACGCCGATGATGCCGATGCCGATTCGAAACTCCGGTTGCCTTGCCGCCTTCAATTCGGGACACTCTACTCTCTCTCTCTTTCATACCTTCAAGTTGAAGTTCACCAATCTCAGTCCTGTTTCTCATCTAACCGATCTGAGCACACATTGACTATGTATATGGCTTGTCGCCCGAGGCGCACATTAATCGAACCACGCACACTTAGAAAGAAAGCTGATGAAAGACAACTCATTGCATTGGGAACGGGCGACCCAACTTATTTTCAGCTTACGACAGTCTCCCAGAAAGCTTCTGGAACGAAACATACAAGGGCGTAAAGACTCCGATAGGCAGGCTGAATGATCTCAAATATGCCTCTGATCTGGGTCTCTTGGGTTCCTCGAGGTTTATGAGGACAATGAGACCTCATTGCAATGTCGTCGCTGCGCCTCGAACCCATAGCGACCAGCCACGGTCGCTTTATACCAACGCAGGCACCTTCCTTTCTGCCGCCAAGAATACGCTGACGCTCGTGCAAAGCGACAGTGAAATGTAAAGATACCGAACGCACCGCTCAATCCGTTCATTAGCTTCATCGGGCTCTTTGGCAACCAGAGCAAGTGGACAGTAAACGTAGTCAACGAGCCGTGCGCTTCACAACTACCGGCGAGGGCTTCTAGGGAGTGAGATGGGTTCCCGGGCCTGGTTATCGGTTTCCGTGCGCGAAGGTGCTGATGTGAATCGCTGGTGTGCGCGTGTGCCTCGCCCGGAAGAACAACCAACCGATCGTTTCGTCGGTCGCTCTCAGGTTCATTTGGTTTCTCTGAACATGGTTGGAAGCGATCCGATGGCGACAGGTTATAAAGACCTCTGCGAGTACGTGTCCCCTCTCTTCATCGTTGTCAGTTCGAGTCCCGCGCATTTTTTTCTCTTTCTTCTTCAGTCGTTGAACGGCTCCTCTCTCTTTCAACTTTCCAAACTTCTCCGGCCTGGTGTCCGACCTTCCCATTCATTTACTCCAGCTCGTTCCCTACATTCACAAGCAACTTTCTGGCCTTTCGTATTTGCATCGTTTGCTAGATCCTAAACTTGAGTTCGCTTACTTCTGAACAAGTGAATCTTTTTGTCATGTTCTCCAAATCTTTCGTCGCGTTTGTTGCCCTTTCTGTCCTTGCGGTTTCCGAGCGGGTTTCCGCTCGCTACCGCTGGCTGGAACGTGATAACCGGGCAGTTCTCCTTCATCCTCGTCGGTTTGGTCAAGAGCATCCAGCTGTAATTGATCAACTTGGTTCAGCATGTTCGGGAGAGGTTTGTGGTGTGCTGTCTGGACAGGCAATTTCAACTCTTCTTGCGGCTTCCGATGAGTGCGCTCAACAAGATATGGCAGACAGCATCATCGGTAAGCTTATATGTTCGTTCATAATGTCGCGTTAACTAATTTACTACCTTTGAAAGATGCTGCTCAGCAATTCGATGATGCGACGAAGCAAAACATGATCGAGCTCGCTAAGACTTTCCGCCAGGCTGAGAAGAATACTCCTCCAGTGAGTTGCGAACAAAGACAGCGTAAAAATATCCATCTGATTCGATTTTCAGGACTTCACTACCAATCCGCCCACGAACAGGAACTCCGTTTTCTGTCAGCAGGCCCCGAAGAACGCTGAACTCGATGGCCTTGTCCAAGCGCAAGACCCGGCGAATGATCCGAATATTTTCTTTGATCCGGCAACGAAATCTAGCGTCACGCTAGGAAGCCAGGCTAACACGGCCCCTTTCGGTTCTGACGGAGCAGCAGCAAATGCGTCGGATACCTCAGCCAGTGCGGACGCGAGTATTGCAGTGAGAGCAGTTTCTGTGGACTGCGTAGGCCACGGTTTCCTTTTGAACTTTATCAATCTGACACCATGTTCTTGGTTTTTAGTCGGAAAGTGCTGTCACTGTTGCAGTAACTGCACAAACTGCGGTCGCTAGTGCAACGGATGCGGCTTGTCCTGTAAGTGTACTTTTTTTCTCCGAATAATCCGGCTTCTAACACTATCTGGTGTAGCCTGATGTTACGGTGACTGTGGCGTCCAACGCTGCTGCAGCCTCTTCGACTGCCGCGGCCTCTGCCATCGGAGACTTCGGTTCCTGTTCTGTTCCTCAGATCGAGTTCGGCGTTGGTTTCGATAACAGGAAAGAGACCAGCTTCCAGCCCGTCGACAAAGGTTTGTGCTTTGCTAAAAGTGTCGCACGCAGTAATTAACACGTTATACAGCCTCGTTTAATCATGGATCCGCTCAGAACATTGACATCATCATGCAGGCTATTTGCGATACACTTACGAACTCGTGCGGAGCTGACCAAACCGCCAAAGACACTTGCCAGACCGCGACGACAGCTGCAGATGCTGAGACGCCGAAGACCGGCGCACAAGCCGATGCCTTCAACGCTGCTTTCGGTATCACAACGCAGTTCGCCAATGTAGCTGCTGTTGACGATCAGGGCAATACCATTGCCGCTGGCGCCGGCGGTGCATCTGCCACTGCTGCTGCTGGCACAGGCGCTACGGATGCCGGTTCGACTGACGCTTCTGCTACTGGTGCCGCTGCGGATGCGTCTGCTACGGAAGTGGCTGCTAGTGCGACAGCTGCTGGTGGTGCAGCAGCAGCATCTAGTACAGCAGCGGCTGCATCGGGTGTTGGTAATTTCGGATCATGCTCCGTACCTCAAATCGAATTTGGTGTCGGCTTCGATAACAGGAAGGAAACGAGCTTCGAGCCTGTTGACAAAGGTATGTCGGTCCTCCTGGATGGTTTGCCGCCTTTCTGATACATTATCCCAATCCATAATAGCCTCGTTCAACCATGGCTCTGCGCAGAACATTGACATCATCACGCAATTTATCTGTGACACGCTAACGAACTCTTGCGGCGCTGATCAGACTGCTAAGGATACTTGTCAGACTGCTACACAGGCTGCTGATGCGCAAACCGCAAAAACTGGTGCTCAGGTATGTCGTATGCATTTCTGTAGAGTCTTCAAACATTAAAGATATTTTCTTAGGCTGATGCATTCAACGCTGCCTTTGGTGTCACAACCAACTTCGCAAACGTGGCCGCCGTCGATGATCAAGGGAACACCGTTGCTGCGGGCTCTGCAGCTGCTGCCACCGGCGCTGCTAATGGCAACGCATCTGGTGCCACTAAAGCTGCAACCGCTGCAACAACAACTGCTGCTGCCGCAGGCGGTGCTGCTTCAGCCACGGCTGCGGCTGATGCTGCTGAGACCAGTGTTGCTTCGGCGGCTACTGGTGGCAACTTGCAGACATTCACTGGCACCCTTGGTGCGAGTGCTCCTGCCGTTAGTGCGGCTGGCGATGGTGAATTCCAGGTCGATGGCAACGCATCGTTCAATAGCCTTCAGAATGCACTCGTTCGATCCTGGTCAGTCGCTATTTTTTTTTACACCTTCAATGTCTTAAGTACAGTGAATTCTAACATCGGACCGTTAGTGACGTTCAACACAACCAATGCGCTAACGCGGCCAATTCCTCCGGAAACCAGGGTGACCTTACGGTCGATGCATGTGGACAACAGCAGCAGCAGTGTAATAGTCAAGCTCAGTCTGCGAGTGCTTAATTATACTCCTGCTCCTGCTTCTTTCTCCTCTATATACCTGTCATCCCCAGTGACCCGTTCTCTGTGCCTTCTGCTTTTATGTGCGCGAAGGAACTTTCATTCTGGTATTGCTTGAACAATGTAGTCCATCTTATTTTCCACTCGTCGTCATTGCACATAAATATTTCCTCGGGCATCGATATCTACTTTGTATTCGTAGGGTTTTGCTTCTGTTTATTCGCATGGTTTGATTTCAAACTCTACAGCACGCGCTGCGTTACGGTTCGGCGATAGCGAAGAGCTACAGGTCGTTTTTTAAAAATTATCGGCCGGAACGCGCCAGCTTCAAGAATCGTCTCAGACGCTTGGTACGAGTGTTTGAAGTTCATGAATAATGACTCACAGATAATCGTATACGCCATGATGTTAAATCAGGCCTGACGGATCACAGAAGATAACCAATCAATGGTTTCTGTTACTGAAAAAGTGCTCATAAGAAAAGAAAAAGTACCAGAGTAGAACTTATGTCGTGTATTGACATTCGAGGCACTATGAGATTTGCCTTTGACAAGCATTAAATGACACGGAAACATGTAACTAAGACTGTGGCTCTTTCGTAGCATCGCGGCTATTGTACCTATCCACAATGTACTTTGCTTCTTTATGCCTCCACTTCGGGATCACATCCTTATATAGGGAAGAAAACGTAACTACCCAGTCTGCCGTTTCCTTTTCGCTTTGCGCATGTTCTAAACCCCATTGGCAACACTTCAATTTCTGGTCGAGGGTCTTCAAAAGTACGCTGAATAGTGCTTCGATGTAGTCCGTGCAGGCTAAGCTGGGCTGCAAAAGCTCGAGCACAGATATCTTCTGTTCATCGCCATGGTACCAATCGTGATTGCGCTTAATACGGCGCTGAGAGCCATGACCGCCAGCTTGAGACTCATAATCTGTATGTAGGAATTAAGACCAGGTGTGCAAGAGCGGTGCAGAGAACACTGACTTGTTAAGACAGCAACCCAGTGCCCCATGCTATTACCAGGCCCAACTTTCTTCTCTTCCAGTTTCACGTGTCGGCCGAAAAAATCTTCAATCTGGTCTGCAGAGAGATGGTATATAGTCGAATATAGACTCATGTTGGGGAGGAAGTACATGCACGACTGGAGTCACTTACATTGGAGTGCCAATATCAAGGATTGCTCCAGCTCCCGAGCTGCTTCGTCACTCCTTTCTTTCACAATGTTAGACATCTCGAACGAAAGTCGCGCTGGTAGATTATGTGTTGGGCGAGAGAAGGAATGATACGGCGATAAAACAGACGAAGCAAGCGTCAGTCTATGCAAATTCACGGGGCGTTTTAAGCTCAAAGACTCACCGCAATACTTGCTCCATTGCGTTGGACTTTAAGCTGCATACGTGAGTTAGTCGGAAATGCTCAGGCCTGAAAGCTCACGGTAAAAGGAACGCATGGGGCGTGGAGCGACCAAGCTAGGGGTTATGGGGAATCAATGTGGACCGTCTGCAAAGTAGAAGCAACGGTGAGCTACGTATACATTAGAATCTTGCCGCTTGGAGAAAGTCAAAACTGAATATCGCCCCACTAGGACACAATAGGACGACGCATTCGTGCAAGGCCTGCCTCTTATCCGGAAAAAAACGCTGAACTCTTTCATTTGCAACATCGTTTACGGTTTCTAAAAGGAGCTTCGGAAGATAAGATAGCTGGGGATTCGTCAAGCATTGCAAAATCAGGCTTTGAGACCAGTCTTGCGTCTCCAAGCTACCACTGAGCCTATTAACCGGATACATTGTGAAAATTAGTCCTGGCTCACACCGACATACTTCTGTAAAAAAAAAAGACTCACGAGAATAGTCGAGTCTGAATTCGATGTATGACAGACAGACGACCCTATTTTTCAGGACGAGATACACGATTAAAGCGTATAAGGTGGAAAAAGTAAATACAATTAAATACGTAAATAATAGACATATTCAAGAGATCAATTAATGAATCATACAATGAACGGTATAAAAAGCTTTCCAGGGTTCTAAAGAAGCAGAATTGGTAACATCAAACAATCAGTTAAAGAAATCTTTTTTGCAATCTTTCCAACGTTGAAGACATCAGGACGTCTGTCCTGACAAGCACCTCAGCAGGCGCACCAGGCTCACCAAGGCTCGATCTTGGTCCCCCGAGAGTGGTATTCTCCGTCAACGCCCTGCGCATCGTATCTGTTGGCCTTTGAGTCGAGTCAGACAAGTCCTGCGAAATACTGCTCCTACTCGACATCGACGATAGTGTTGTGACCTTGGTGTATGCCGTTCTTTGGTCCGCTGTATCGACGACTGTCTCGGCGTTAGCTTGTGCGGCGCGGAAGCGTTCAGCTTCACGGTCTCGTCTTCCACTCGAGGTCTTCTTGAGATCAGACCTGCGGATACCGGAGGTACCGGTACCGCCTTGGACGCGCCGCAAACCGAAGCCCAAGGAGCACATCACCGATCCTGCGTGATGAGCTTCCTTTCCCTCGACGAACTCGTCCTCGTTGACTCCCCCTTCGATCACACTATCGCAATCGTCAAGGTCAGCGTTGAGATCGGCGTCTTCGTCGCTATCAGAATCCCATTCCCGCATGTTCGTGTCTCTCGTTATACCCGTCCGGTCCGTTCGTCCCGCGCGACTCTTGCTTTTACTCCGAACAGTGGGTGTAGCAGTCCCAGATATAGCTGTAGACCCGCGGACTGTGCCTCTCCCGCGGCGCTTCTTCTGCCCCGTCCATTGTCTACATTCTGCGTCGACATTCTGCATGCAGCCGCACAGATACACATCCGGAAGTATGGACCGACCGTCGCTCGATTTGGAGGAGAGATTATGGCTGTGGTGTGCTCGTTTCGCCATAGAGGACCCAGTATTGGACGAGGCTGCGACGGTGAAGACCTCGCATCCGGACGGCACTCGTTCGGCCAGGTCTCGCGCAAGCCGGACCGCTCTCCTTATGCAACGATTGATCAGTTGACCATGTTGCTTGCTGAACTCAATAAGGAGATCTCCGGGTGCGCTATGAGCGCCGGCGAAGCGCATGATATCTCTGAATCCGACAAGGATTTGCGTTTCGAGCGTTTGCACGGCATTCGCTTGGGCGGTGCGGAAACCAACGCTCTGAGACGAGGAAGAAGCAACGCGAGCCGCAAGAACACGAGCATGCTTCCGCGTGAGGGCACGCCAGCGGGCAGCGACAGGTAAAGTTTCTGCAAAGCCGCAATTATGGGCATGTGAAAGTGAGCACGATTCGGCTTGAGGAAGCTACGAGTTCATGAGAGATGAGGCTCACCACGTGTTTTCAGCCTGTCGAAGACGGACTTCAGCGCGTCGTCCTCAGTGTCCTCCAAGCCAAACAAGAAACGATGAAAAACGCGTTGCAGACATGTTACAATCCACGCTTGAAGCGCAAGTCGGACGAGCGTCGGATCCTTCGTGAAATCCGCACCTTTCACACCAGCAAGAAGCCGCAAGCAATTTTCTACTGCGGGTTCCGCTGCATCGAGTGCCCAAGCCTGAGCACGCTCCCAAGTGCGTCCCAACGGGACGGATTCCGAAACAATGCATGCAAGTGAACGGATCTCTGCGTTGAGTAGCACGACGGGCACGGCCAAGTCGCTGGGTAGCATTTGCGGCTTCTCGGTATGGAAAAGACGAAGCATTCGTAATTCTGCGTCGCGCTCCTCCAGCTGCAATAGCAGAGTTGAGGCGGATTGAGACGGGTCGACAAATGGAAGGACAGGCTTGGGCGGTGTTTGTGGATGTGAACGAGGCTGAGGTATCGGATCAGTTTGAACTGCGAATTCGTGCAAACTCGGTGCCTTGTGGTCGACCGACATCCTGCTTCTAGACTGCCTGGTTGACATGGCCCGAACTGATGGTTCACGTACCGTCGAAGCACGTTCAGCGTCCTGCGCCGTAACGTACGCTTCTGCTGAAGCTTTTGCAGCAGCTACAGCTGCAGCATTTGCCGCACTCTGAGCCATCTGTTCGCGCAAGTCATCCAATTCATGGGTGTAGCTCTCACGCATGTTCGCTACGACGGTTTCGAGTTCTTTGCTGTGTTCCTCTGCCTTGGTTCGATCCCGTTCTGCGTCCCTTCGTTTCTCGCGATAATGCTCGATATGGTGACGGAACGCACCCAAGTCCTTCTCGAGTCTTTCAATACGTCGGCGTAGGGAATGGTTCTCCTTCCGTACGTCGTCCGATGACGGTTCGGACTTCGCGAAACGGCCCCGATCTGGGAGTCCAGAAAGAGGAGGTTCGACTGAACGTAAAGTCTCTCGAGCTGTTTCGCGCGACTTTCCTCTTGCCTTGGGGTGGGACGTGTCTGTGAGTTTAGAACTGATTCTCTCGACGACGATTGTCTCCTCGCTTTCGTCCGCCCTTAGCCGATCGTCTTCAAAATAGCTGTTAGTGTCCTCCTTCACCGGCGTCCTCCGCTCCCTTATCCGGTCCTTTTCTCTTCCTCGCTCTTTATCTTTACCAGGAGTGTCGGGTCGACGAGAATGACTAGTTTTTCGCGACGTATCACGACCTGTGCCAGGTGGTACGGTCGTAGTAGAACGCTTAGAGGCTGTCTCGTTTGCGTAAGACCTCTTCGTATCATTCGCAGTGCTACTTTTCCGCCTTTCGTGATGGTGCGTAGTGTTAATTTCTTCTTTCGAGCGGCGTTTGCTGTCCTTCGTATCTTTAGTCGTGGAGAGTGATGCATGTCGCGGCTTGGGTGTTGTCTGAGAATGCGAGGGACGTCGAGCGCGTCGCTCAACATACGTGTCTGTGCCTGAGCTAGAGTCGTCGAGATCGTCTACAATGGCGAAGGAGCCTAAAGAAAATGGGAACATCGTGTAAAGGGTCCTTCCAGAGTGGTATCAAGTTAAAATTTGCGTTCACCCCGGATGAATTACGGGGTAGATATATGGTAAAGGAGTGAGGGGTGCGCAAAAAGTGATTGACAATGGGAATGCATGCGACTGGTTGCCAACACAAACAACGCTTAAAGCATGCTTTCTCTACGTGCTCGATGCCTCAGAAATTCAAGAATGTGGTGGTGGTGTGGGCGCAAGATGTGAGTGAGTGAGGATGCCCCCGGGTCACCGGTACCGACATGAGGCATGAGGCGCGTTTCTATCGTAATCAGATGATATGGTAATCCATTCGAGTTACGCTGGCATAGGTTTGAAGATACCGAAATAAACGGAATTCACTGCTATAAATTACATTTGGAGGGAAAGATACAGTATGAACGAGTGAGGCGACATATCGCATTCCAAGAAGGCGCAGATTGATAAAAGACAAACGGAGAAGTTACGGCAGACTTAATCCTTTTGAATAATGCATTCACTTGATCTGAAAAGGTTCATATGCACGATATGTAAATGAGCATAGGTCATGAGAGTTTGTGTACATAAAAAACGAACCTTGTGATATTGTCTCAAAACTTCTTTTTAACTGTTTCGACCGTCTCTTCGACCGTCTCCTTTGCTTTCGAAAGGGCGTCCTTGAGTGGGCCCTCGACCGTATCACGCTCATACTCGGCTTCTACAGTGCCCGAAGTCACATCGTCCGCATGATGCCTAGCCTTGATATGCTCGACGCTACGCCTTTGGAGTTGCTCGGGCGAACCCTCAGCCTTGTCGGCCTTCACGTTAGCCTCGGAAGTCGATGCAAGGTATTCATTCCAGCCCGGAGCGTGGTCATGCGGGGTAGAACCTTTTCCTTGTTTTCCGGACAAGTTCTTCGCTTTCTCCTTTTCGAGTAGCTGGATACTTATGTGAGTATAGTCACAAGGCCAAAGCTAAAGTAAGGTCTTACATCTGGGTCGTTCTCATGGATGGAGCTGCTGGGCGTGGGAGTAATTGATTAATGCAATGCTGCAATAGAATGTAATTGGTGCTCGCACCTGGAGTACAAGCGAGATGGCAAACACGCCACTGCATACCTAGAGGACGAAGGGCGCACGACCGAAGTTGCGGTACGAGTTGCACGAAGTAGCATGGACATAATTATTGGAATTCTGGTTCAGATTGATGTGGGAGATTATGCAGGGGATGATATTGGTGGTCGTGGTGAGAAAGAAAGAGGAAGGATCGTGAAGAATCGGGTTAAAAGACAGAGGGTCGAACGTTAAACGGACCAAGTCGAGTCGTCACAAATAACGTCGATCACTGACGTCATTCCTAAATCTCTAATCAAAATTCCTTTTTTTCCCTCTTTGCCCTTAAGCTTGCAAGGAAGCGCTCACTGCGCCTCAGCCTCAGCGCTTGGAGAAAGATGCTCGCACTGAAGGTGCCCCTTGGAGCCGCTTCTGAAGATTCAGAAGAAGTAACAACAACATGACGAGTCACCTGCGCACCTTTAGATCGAAATGACCACATCTCAGGTCTGCACACGGTTTCTCTGAAGGGCTGGCCTGTGAATCGGATCAGGATCAGAAACGGCATTGTCAGACTCGTCGTACACGGTCGATCCGCTACAAAACGGCAGGTAGCAGCAGTTAGAAGATCGGAAAGTGAGTTTTGCTAGTTTTAAGACAGTGCTGAAGGCAGGATTGCAGGGACGATATCTCTAGCCGCGAGCGACATGAAGCAAGTCAAACCACATGCACTAGAGTACTTCTGACATCCCGGATACCGTTTGATAGTGAGCATACAAGGCTAGGATTCGGTTCCAAAGCTTCGAGATTGAACCCAGAAATAGTATCAGAAGATAGTACCAGTAATGCCTGGTTGGTTGAAGTCGATCATCCTCACAGTGTTCGGCGCGAGTTGATTTCAGGAGCTTCGACAGCAAATAATTATACAATGACCTCTAGTTGGCAGAGGAAACACTGATTATTCTTTTACACCGTTGGATTTACCTCGGAAGCGTCGTCCGCACCGAATTTTGCTGTATCTCAAGTTCTCCGAAAATTGTTACAGCCCATATCGCGGTGTCCGCATTTTTCTCCCAGTCTCACCGTCTAGCGTTTCCTCTTGACCCACTGGCATCCTATCTTAAATCAATACCCCTTACTTGAACGGATCAGGGAATCCGAAAAAGTCTCTTTCCTTGACTATTGCTCAATCCGAACAAAACATCAAGCTATCAAATCTATGAATCTGGTACCCGGCGGGAGAAGCAACCCCCGGTTCCGTTAAGATGAGTTTACTAAGTTAGCAACGTTTCCATTGTTCGCTCGTAGACCCCTGACAATCTCCACGATCAACGAGAAGGCACTCGGACGCTAACGCGTTCATCTCCGGATAGCGCTGAAATGTGTCTGGTCAAATCAGTGCTCTAAGGGACAACAGGCCGCTCTGACCCACAAACTAAGAGCCAAAATTAACCAGAGCCCCGCTTTTAGGAACGCACAGCATGATTTGCCTGAGCCGGAGAATGGAGACTCTGGGAGAGTGGATCCAGTTCTAGAAGCGGTCCGATCCTTGTCATTGTGCAGCGGAATCTATGACTGAGTGATAACAGTGAAAACCTGAGAGTGAACCCTAAATAATAGGGGCATTGGATTGGATATTGATACATTCTAAGCCATACACGAAAGCGCGCACACAGTAGTGCAAAATGGAAACGAAGGGGCAATTTTTTAAGTTCATAGCAATAAAAAGGAGGTTCCACGGATCCGAGAGATAAAATGAAATCACAACAGTTACTACAAGTACAACACAACAGTACCCGAAGAAGACGAATGAGAAGCAATGACAAAAATACGAGTGATTGCTCCAAAAAAAGGAAGACTGGGAGAGAAGGCAAACTTGCGAATTGGCAATGCGGAGAAACGGTGGGAAGAAAAACAGCGAAGCAGGCTGAAAGACAAAAGTTTACAACGCAACCCAGTGCGTCTGAGGTTGAACAGGGTAGACCGTACCGAGCTCAGGAAGCTCATAGAAATCACTGGACGAATAATCTCCGTCGGAGAATCGACAAACATCATCATACGTATAGAGCTGTTCGGATCCCACAACGAAACTACTGCTCATCAGAAAAGGGAATCGTAATGAGTGATTCTGACTTGCGGAGGTGAAGTGAACGGGCTTCAGACCTTGATTGACCCACTGCTACTGTTGTGCGCTGCTTCGCCGACCTGAAAGCTTTCGCATTTGACTTGAGACTGAGAATCAGCCTACAAGCTGCGATGTTGATTACAGCGGTCGCCCAACTAGAAGAGTTAATTAATAACTGCATGCACTATATGTCGGAATCGGACGATGCACTCACTATTTGGCAAGACCCTCGTAAGAGTACGGTAGAAGCAACCACACAAACATAGAAAATGCATTGGCCACTTGTGAGTTGCATTAGATATTAAGAGTCGTCTTGCGGGCAGATAGGATAGGATCTCACCTGAGATCGCGAGGAAATAAAGAATCCCATCGCGATAGAGAATTGCCGAGATCGGATGATACACATTACGCCGAGCCTCTCTTATGGCCTTTAGAGTTGTCAGGAAGAACAACACACTCTCAAACAGTAGACTAGGTAGCCAGACAGTCCACAACATCGATGAAATCTGGATAGATGGTGGATTTAGAACGTTAGCGCCCACGTTATTAGCATCAAGAAATTATGGGTGGCCGAAGATGCGATCATAGGAAGAAAGAATCTGATATGGTAGATACACACCTCTTCGTAGCACGTATTAAAAAACGGGATAACGATCATAGTGCCTGTGAGAAAATATTGAATATCAGTGCTGTATCAACGGACTTGAACATCCTCCTGCCGCAGGATGCTGTGACTATTGGTTCCGACCTATGTCTTCGGGTTCGCTCGGCGCATACGACGGCGCAAGCATCGGGCAACAGGCAGACGCAGGGATCAAAACTTACCTTGTCCGTGTGAAAGTCCAAGGCCCAACAGAAAAAGCGTTGTGACTGCATACGCCATCCATGATGTCCACAAGAATACCTTGATTTTTGCGCCGCCGCCGAAGAGAGCATGAACGCGCATTGCGACCAACCCTAAATCATTTTTTTGGCTCGAAATTGACTTCAGGAAGTTTACCGTAAATTCTCACCGTGGATGGTCATGAAAGATAAGACTGTTATGTACCCTTCGACCCATATCCAAATTTTGCAGCTGAAAGCTTATCGGTAAGAGAACCAAGAGAAAGTCACATTAAGCTTACAACTGTAAGGCACGGTCATCAGACCAAGCCCTGCACATGCAACATACTAAATAAAAGGCTCACTTCTATATCCAAGTCCACGACCATCCCTAAGCGGTCTGCGGGAGGCATGAGATTGATGACATCAATTACCGTTTAATATACGGATAGATATCACGCACCGACAACGTCAACAGCTAATATGAGCGGACTGATGAGACAGTATGAGCATGCGACTCGGCCAAGAAGTGAAAGGATGTACGGACATGGTGTAACGATTCTAAAAATGGAAGGTGAGAAAGATCCTGAGCGAACGGAAAGAGAACGCACGAGAAGGTAGATGGCAGAAATAATATTGGGATAAGCATGCCAGATGAACTCGACCTGGAATGCAGTGTAAGAACTAGCATTAGGGATGTGGAAGACACATTCTAACTTCTTGGTCCAGCTACGAGAGAAGTCAGTCGTTGGCGATGTAAATCTAAGGGGATACTTACTGTAAGACAAAAATCGTAAAGCAAAAGAGCGAAGCCTGATAGAGTCAGATACCTTCGACGCGTAGTTTAGTACTTCATGATCAATCAGTATTCCGTGAAAAACATACTGGCTGGCTTTGACTGCTGGATAAGCATCCTCAATCGTGGAAGCGATGGTAGCTGATGTAACGAAAGACATTTAGATTCATAAAGTGTCCCTTTAACGCTGAAGAACCATTGAGCGAGCGCGAGAACGGGGCACGGAGACACGGGGAGCGTAGTCGAATAATGTCTTGATTTTGAAGTATGCATATAAGAGGCAGAATAAGCAGTAATGCTAAGAATGAGAATGGGACCGGAGTCGCCAGTTAGCTAGGACCGGAAAGTGCTGTGCCAATTAATACAATAACGCCCGGAGTGCAGAAGGTCATTCGGACCCTTTGGACCTAAAATAATAGTTTGGGGCTTTCAGTGGGATTGAATACCGAAGCATACGCATCGCGGTCGTCAAATGTGCGCACATCGAAAAGAACCATCGTAAGCACGCGAGCGCCGATTGCATACGCTGATAACGATACGTTTCGAAATACAGAACGGAGATATATTCGTCCCGCGAAGGTAAGCCAGCATCCTTGTGAATTTTGAAGACGAACTGAGATCGTATATGGTCGGCCGGGTCGACGAGCACCACAGCCATCATGATTGTGTGCGCATCATGATCGAGTCGAGTCGAAGAAGTACTACTGGTTGAAGGCGCGAGGCTCTGCGGATTCTGACGCGCATGCCGCATAGGTTGCAACGAGGCATGGTACCTCTTCAACGGATTCATTTTGCCACAAAGCATGCCGACATTTCACGAGATGGGATTCTTGGGGACAAAGCTAATTTTGGTGATGAACTTCGTGCATTTTGCAGAGGATATCGGAGAACTAGCCAGATGTCTCGAAACTCGAAAACCTCAAATCACAACGACCAACCGCTGTTCGAAGCATCATCAGGAGGACTAGCGTAGGCTCGTCGCTGCCAGGATCGAGGCTTCTTTGACACGGTCCCAAAGCACAGCTAAGGACCCTAGTTACTAACCCTCAGAACGGAAACCAAGAATTGAGGGACAGGCACTCACTCACCACGATTTTTAGCCCGAATCACCTTTAAGATCTCCGCCAAGCTCTGCGCATGTCCTAGAGGCTCCATAGCGCTGTGAATCCACTTTTCCTGAGCTGCATGAGAATGACGACTGAGGGGTTTAGATGTTTATGACGAAGTCGTCCATAAGGGGTAGACTAGTTGCTGCTTTTGCAGCACAAGCTGTTACTCCATTCCTTGAAACGGCTTTCACGATATTCAAAGTCATGCCGAGTTACTTTTGTGTGCACGCATGGCTGTCGACATGCGGTTGAAGCGTGCAGAACACCGCCGAGGTTCTAGGTACTAGGCGGTGGGAGTCAAGGTACGTTGTACGCGACGCGCCTCTCTCGACATCCTCCACGTAACCTCTGGGGGTCTATAGCTACTATGCTACATGACTTCACGACATCCGGCCAAGAAACCTTCTGGTGGTCGTCCAAACGTTCGGAAACTCTTCACCAAAGATTCGTTCTCGTCGCTCGCGTCTATTGCGAAACATGACCGAAGTGATTCATCAGCGGACGAGTCTGTGGGTCCCTCTGCATCCTCAAGCAGGAAGGCGACGCAGAATCTTGGCAACGCAGGCCTTGGAACTATACAAGAAAAAGAAAAAGCACCGTGGCTAGGAAATGGCTTTGTTTCTCCACCTATGCCAGATAAGGGGGGAGACAGGTCCGTTGCGGAAGGTCGGGAAGGAGGTCAGATATCACTAGACGAGAGAAACGTCCGACACGTTGAGACGAAACCAACGCTTCCACCTGGATCGCCCTCTACCGTTCCGTTCGTTGCGCAACATAAAGCTCTGGCTGAGCTTGAACAAGAAGAACTTGCGGCGGACCTCTTCCAACCTCCACCATCCCCTTCAAAAGTCCGTTGGAACTCCTTGCGTCAGCACATACTCCCTCCGTCCTCAGTTACCTCCTCCCCAAATCCAAGCTTCACTTCTTTCTCACAACTCAATTTGAATGCACCAATACCGGTACCTCAACCTGTGGGACAACCTCGCCCGTCTCGTCTAGCGAACCGCTTCGGATTTCGTCAGGTGGTTGCCGAAACAAGGTTGGCAGCAGAGGATACCAGTCGGCGTTTTGCAGATGAAATCCAGAGGGCGTGTTGGGAAGTCCGTGCTTCGGAGAACAAGCCAATAAAGCCAGAACGTGAACCATCTCAACCGAGTACCCTAGGCTCGACGTTGCATCTGCCTTTCATATCATCTGCATCACTACCAATTGCTGGCAACGCAAGCAACCCGAACTTATCGGCAACTACCCTTAAGGGTGGTTTACGAGGTATTCCATCGACAACGAGTTTGGCTCCAGGTGCCGGACTTCGTCTTCAAGCCTTGACAACTCTTCATGGCATCATCATGCGTTATGCTGCCGTCCAGGACAGCGTTATAGAAAAGACACTGCCGCATGAGGGCGACGTTTTATCAGTACTGCTGGCTGCCTTTCTCAGAGACAATTCAGATCCAGTGACCGAGGATGAACGTCGGCTCTCTTTGCAATTGTTTGAGATGATTTCGACAACATGGAAACCACCCTTAGAGGTAGGCATCTGAATTGTTGGTTCGTGATAGCCATTGACCCCCGTTGCATAGGCTGGTTTGCAAAGATGCCTTTGGTGCTGTAAGGCTGTATTGATGCCAGCATCGCCGCTACGACTTCGAATCATCTTTATGCTCAAGAACATGTTGATGTCAGATGATAGCCCTCTCACATCAATATCATCTCTGCAGACCGTTCTTCCCAATCTTATATTCCTCGCAAACCACATCAAAGAACATCTACCTCTTGGCCCGGCCTCCGAAACCGGGTCCAGCGAACTCCAGACCATCCTAGAGCTCGTAGATGCATTGGTGACCGGTCGATGCGGGCAAATTGATTTGGATGAACTGGAGCAGAAATACAACGCGATCGCATTAGATTCTGATTCCGTTGAAGACCTCAGAAGCGGTCTTATCGTCGAAGCTATAGCGAGTAGTTGTGAATATGGTACTCGAGAACAGCGATGTGCGACTCTTCGATATGTCGAGGTACGCATAATGGCTCAGCGATGCGTCCAACGGCTCTGACATAACTTATAGAAGTACTGGAGTGTACTCGATATGAAAACGCCAACAACTCCGCTACGGTCGAAAATACACTTCGATAAAATTTCTACTCTGATGCGTTCCTCTTTGAGTCTGTTGCGAGACTCGCTCGATACTTCGGGACTTTTTACGATGTCGGATGCACGAAGAATATTGAACCTTTTAAATGACAGAACTCTACCAGAACTCGAGTTCTTGAGCTCTTCAAATGACCGTGCTGCTGAGGTGATGCGGGGCTCGAGCGTCAAAATTGTACTTTTGCTCCTAACGTTTGAGGCCACGAACGACGATGATCAAGAAGACACATTCGCCGACCCGAAATATTCGCGTACGAAAGAACTTCTCCTAGAATGGACCCATGATAAACCCAAAGGCTGGAAAGCTGTGGTCGACAAAGAAGTTCGGAATATAGTGAGTGACCGTCACTTGGGTTTATGTCTCCCTAATTTTACGTCAGGCGATGGACTTCGACTGGTCGATTTCTCCGACTATCGCGCATAACTTACTTCTCAGCCTCCCCGAAGACTCAAGGAAGCGCTTCGCTGCCCTGATGACACCGCAATTTCAAGAAGTAAGCATCCCATAGACTACAATCTGGTCTCCTTTTCATGCGATATTTCAGAGAATGATCAACGCCAACCCTCCTGCAGCGTGCGAACCTCTTTCGAGACTACTTTCCTTGCTCGCAACAATGTGTCCTCAAGTTTTCTACAAGCCGTTGTTCCTTTGCGCGGCCTCTTCAAGAATCGAGGTGATTGCCAGACAATTGTCGATACTCTTGATGCTCGCAAAGTACATACCGAATTTTTGGACATCGGACGCTGAGATGCTAAGCGTAGCTTTGATGAGCGACCCCGGCTCTACGACAAATATGCCAAAAGGGAAGTTAAGACAGGATTCGAAAATTCCTTGGGGAAAGCCTCGACTGGGTCAAATTATTATCCTGTTGGAGCTCATAGGCAGTGTCCGGACTGCCCGTGTGGATAACGATAAGAAGGCTAGCAACAGAATGGTACGACAATGTTAGTGTCCTGTGTCTTTGACTAATGCAAACCCAGAGTTCAGGCTTGGTAATATCCAAGATAGTAAAGTTCGTGTCGACAATGGAAACAAGGCTTGCTGTTTTGATCAAGGCCAAGGTACGCGTGTGCACCCTCCAGATATTAGCGTTTGTTGATGATTCGCCCAGGAAGAAACTTTACTTTTCGCACCATCCCAGCGAGCCTTATTCTCTGCATTATTCCTAGAGATACGGTTGCTGACAAGGAGTCTGAAATCGTCAGTCTATGATTATATCTACCCCGTGTGGTTTACTGACTCTTTCTTCAGGCCGACTTGGTTGACTCGCATTCTAAACTGGACAATACATTGTGCAAATAACGATGGAGAAGCCAACGTCGAGTTATCTGATGAAACAATTTCCGACGTCTGGCAGGACGTTGACGAGGTGTACGATCTCGTTGAAACCAATTTCAAACCTGCACATCAGGTAAAACTACCCGATCACTTCTAAACACTTAGCCAATTGGTTGACGTAAATGTAGAAACGGAATACGGCCATATTCTCTCCACAAAGAAGCACGTTCCAGGAATCTGCCCCTGATTCGCGACAAGAGCTGCTACAGACAAGGCGCGAATTGATAGCATCTCTCTCAAGCGACCCTCTATATAGCCACTTAAAGCTCATTGTGGCTATGTGTGGCGCTCTCAAGCATGATGACTATGTTCAATTGAGCCCTTTATTGTGGGATCATTGCCTTATGAAGGAGAATGCGGAGGCGGTCATCAACGTACGTAGACTCTAAAAGCAAAACATCAGTGCTAGGATTCACTGACACAGCTATATACAGGCTTGTTTCATGTGCATGCAATGCGCGGAGAAGGCCCATGATAAATTTGTTGGTCTGGTGACCGCCCATCTACAAAGGTAAGGAGACTATTTTTAGTTCAAATACGAGCAAATAATGATCTTGTATGATGCGCATTAGTCCACTATCAACTGTGCGGCGCGAAGCGGTGATCAAATTAGGCATCTTGACCAATTGGCGTTTCCAGTTGCTTAACCTCACGTTCATCACCGATAGGTCATTTCGTCGGCCGTTCAAGTTAGCCAGGCCTCCCTTGAACTTCGTTGCGACCGACGTGGGCGACAGTAAATTCATCCCACATAACGACGTTGAAGAAATTATTGGCGGCAAGAAGCATGTTCTCCCTCTTGACATGCGAAGGCGCCTGAACGAGATTGGATGGGCCGACGAGGAACAGCCGGTAGACCAACAGCTTGAATGGAGGCGAACACCGATGTCTTTACTTGGGACGACACAATTGGATCAATTCGCAGGATCTGATCTCGTTACGGAAGGTCATTCAGCATCCGACCACGGGAATAGTTCAACTCCAAGTCCAGGAAATACACCGACAAAGTCACCTTCACCTGCAGGAAGCAATGGCGTAGTTAGACGGAATTCATCAACGGTCGGCACCTCCGGCAAACGACGGCCAGTTTTCGTCGAACCACTTGTGGCCATTTTCTTCCCGCTGGCAAAATTGGCATTGGATAGCGACTTTTCCGTTGCATCACCTGCACAAAGTCTGATTCTTGATTACATGAGAGATGACCCCTCTGTTCTCTGCCGACTTGCCTTCAATTTCTTGTCAGATGAGCGTCGATCCATTGACCTGGCTATCACAGCTCTGCGCCACCTCACCGGCCTCCAACGGCTGCTTCCTCCACGCTTGACGCATCACGCCTTTAATCATTTGGCTGGGTTCTTAAAATACCTAGCCAAGCACACCGATTCTCCCTCCGCTTTATATAATTTCTCCCAGGCGGCTCCTCTTCTTGCAAAGCTGGCACCGCAAGTCAGCGATATGTCCGTCCGAGCAATCAGACGAGCAAAGATCGAGGTCTTCCTCTTCCCTTCAGGCTCGCTGTATTTCTCGGACGCAGCTCTGGCTGGACCGATGTTTCCAAGGGGGACCGATCCGAACGCTAATCCTTTCGAGGATTGTCCAGAAGATTTGATATACGTCACCATGATTCGCACAGCCCAGAATCTCTTTGCAACGGATATGCTGAAGCGCAACCCGCAGGATGCGCATATCATTCGAAAGACGTGGACGAAATTAGTGCTACCTAATATTCTCTTTTACGATGACGACGATTCTGTTTTGCCGTCGAGGACCCGCACGCATCATTTCGCAGATCAAAGCAAGACGAGCTTGAGACTGTCTTTGTCATTTTCAAGGTCACACCTTCTGCTTGTTGCAGAGCTCTTTCGATGCGTCTCGAGACATCTGAACGATCGAGCCGAACTATCTGTATTTCTGGATGGCGTAAATCGTATCATGTTGCGGCACAAGGACGATATAGGTATAATTTCGCATGCGTTAATCGGTCAGTCATCCTTATAATTGATCAGAGTATCGTAGTCTCATATCTTAAATAGTCTATATGATCGCAAGTACTCGTTTCCGGCGGCTAATGTCTTCGGGAACTGGCTTCACACTCTTTCTTCCTGCTCTCGTCAAAGTATATTGCGAAGCAGAAGGTGACAGCAGTGCTCGAGAAGCTATCGAGTATGCATTCCATCGATTCTTTGCCGCTCACGAAGAAACTTTTGTGTATCAAGCGCTACAAGTCGTGTCCAATATCGTCATCCAACCCTCGGTGGATGGGCACTGGGTTGCGAGCACCACATATCATCTCCTCTCGACTCTGAAATGGAATCCATCATCGTTCGACGCCGCTGGTATACGCGACGCTACGAAACCACAAGAGGACGAAACAGCATTAGCCATCACAGCTGATGAAAGACCCCAACTATTCCTCACATCTTTAAGGAAGGAGGGGCGAGCCAACACCGAGAAGCTCCAGAGCTCATTATCGATCGATATTTTTGACAACAAACGTTTTCTGCCGGACAACATCGTTAAGATGGTGCTAACTGTCATTGCGCATGACCCTACAATCCGCAGAGCCCAATACTTCCTTCGCCTTTTCCGGTTCCTTGTCCCTCATCTGTACAATGCATCCGATACGGCACGTAATGTTCTCCGTGATGGCGTTGATGCCCTTGCAAACATCATTTCTTCGAAACTGGTGAAAGTGAGGGGACAAGATGGGTTGTTGACAAAGGCAAAATTGCCCCCCGAAGTCAATATCGGGGAAGAAAAATTGCCCGAGAAATCGTCAGGGAATCCGACGCCGTGCGACGCTCAAGCAATGCGTTCAGACTACCTTATGCTCTTCGCCTCGTACGTCAAAGCGGGTGGTGCTCATCGCGTAACGTCTCTCCAGAGGTCCATCGAACTTATGAAGTTGCTACTCAAGGATGCTTCGCCATCAAGTGAAGCGGTTGAATCAGTCAAGCAATTCATGGATCAGATCGGGGAAACCTTCATCGTTCGGCAAGATGTAAAGTACACGGTGTCCCTTTTGAAGGATCTCATACCTGTGATCAAAGCGCATGGGAATGTACTCGACCTTTCTGGACTACTCAAATGTCTAAGCAACCTTTCCGGTTCACCGACGTTTGCTAACGAGACGAAGTTTGCGGATGTTGTAGTGAATCAGGTCTGCGGTGCGGCTCTGGAGGTGTGCGAGCTTGCCGCACAGGAAAACCTGCTGTCTTCTCTAAAGTTTGTGCCAAATTTAGTGGCACTCTTGGCTCAGGCGGTTTGTCTATTGAATGCAGACGTTGTGGCAGAAATCGAGAAGCGGGATCCTTCTCCGGCGTTCATGTCGGGCATCGTTCTTCCATTTATTTTCCAGCTGCGGACGACCAAAGAGTTGGCTCTGAATACTCAGTGGACGGACAGCTGGAGACAAGATGCACATGCACGGGCCTGGGCGCAGTTACTGACGTTTTCGGTGACGGCTCTCAAAAGTTCCACTATTCCGAGCCTTACATCGTCTAGAGGCTCAATCCGAAGATCTGCATCGTTTACACATTCAGATATCTCTGATGATCCTTCGTTGGAACCGACCAGATCCCTTAGGAGACCAAAGCGTCGTCCATCGGGCCAGAGCAATATTGCGATGTCTGTACGACTCGTCGTCGTATTCGTTGCTCTGAAAGCAGTGATGTATCGTGGGGAGGAAGATATATCGAAAGCGTTTCCAAGTGCATGGGTGCATGTTGGCGGGATCTTGAGGACAATACTTCAAGACGGGAGCTCAAACTTCATCTTCCGGAGTGACATACATTCAGGTCCGCCATCACCAATTCCGTCGCCGATCTCCAATGCCTCGTTTAGCGAGTTGCTGGACAAGTCCTCGGGTCAACTCATGAATCATTCATCCTCTCAGACACTTCTTGTCGACCCCTTCTCAAATACGACCATTCCGACGTCCAGACCGACTTCGCCTACCCACGGAAATTACAAGAGACAAAGTACAACAGATCTTCCTTCTCCCCGTCTCATCGACTATGTCTTGTGGTCTATGTTAGAATATATCTGTCTGCGAAGGTCTCCCTTATTTATCCAACTTCGGACGCTGATGCACGAGAAAATGGCCACGCTCAACGGATATCTTCAGGATCAATCATCGTCTACCATGTACAAATCCCCAAAGCTCAAGAACGTGAGGCAGAGCACTATCTATTCTAAGCCTCGCTTCAAATCCGGATCATCAGCATCAACGCCGGACGCCTCTCCCCGCCTAGGTGCATCGGATGCGAATGTCACGTTACCCACTTCTTTTTCAAGTTTCTCTCTCGGAGTAGCGGATGCCAATGCTTCAAAGCAATCGTGGGGCGGCAAGCGACCGAACATGAGTATCCAGACCATCGAACATACATCCCAGACTTTCTTGTCTCCCTCTTTCGTCCCTGCTTCTTCGACAATGAACTCTTTGCCATCCCGAACATTCGCCTCGGAGGCTATAGAGGATGTGGATATGGCTTTGGACGGGGGCCAGGCACTACGAACGACGGTACTTCGATCACCATTGCTCGTCCGTCGAACGTATGATCGCATTCGCATTGTCCAGCGATATCTTGGCTACAAGCACCTTCTACCTCTCCCTCTATCACAAAGCTCGGCAAATACTGTGCGACAGTCTTTGGAAATAGTTGACCGGACTCCGATGAGCACGTCATTCTCGCATTCGTTCCCAAGCATGGCTTCCATGGCGCAGAATGAACCTGAACACGAACCTCGTGCGTGGTCGAAAGCTCAGACGGCTGATAATTTGACGGCAGAGGCTAAGGACATTCTTCATGCGTGGCTGGTTGAATCTTCTGTTAAATTTTTGGGTGCAGAGAGTAAACAGGCAGATAAGACAATGGATGCATCCAGTACTTCTGATTGTGTATTTGATAATAATGTAGCTTTTACGACTTGAGTTTTCGTTATTGCTTTTCGAAAAATTATTCCTTCTTCTTCGTTGCTTGACGGATGTATATGTATAATAGATATACTTGAGTACGATTCGTGGGTGAATAATTTCATGTGAAAATAATGAAGTAACTGAGAGACTGTTGATATATTTACAAATAGCGTCTTGAGGATTGACGGCCACCATCCGCGCGTCATACCGTACCGTACCGTACCTCTCTCTCTCAATCCTCTCACAGTCTATTGATCGTAATTGGCTCCGGCCGACCTGAGAATGGAACTTCAGACTAGAGTCCTGACTTTCATGTGTTATACTTATACTTATACTTATAGTTGCTCGACCCGGTATCGGGTACAGAGCGTCCTACTTTCAGGTTACCATCTACGCGTGTTTTCTCCTTGCTCGCTGTAGTGCTGATTCAAGACGACACAACTATGCCTCGAGTCAAGAGTCTCTACCCACCTGTGCCAGACCTGCCTCCTCTCAATTATTATACTCTTTTGTTCGAGAAACTTCCCAACCAGATTTCTCGGGACTTTGTAGTGCACATCGACGCTTTGACCGGTGAAGCGAGGACATATGGCCACTTCGTGGAGCGAGTGAGAGACTGTGCAACGGGTCTTACGGCAGCTTCGAATGAGGGTGGAATGGGTATAAGTCGTGAAGGGAGAATGAAGGATTTGATTGTGATCCTGTCGCCAAACGTCCTGGTGTGTCCTGTCTTTCGTTAGAATTGGTCATGCGCATACTCAGGCTGACGGGCCGCTTTTGCTTCACATATATAGGACTATATCGTGCTAGTCCATGCCGCACTCCTTATAACGGTTCCTTTTGGTCTTGTACCTTCGAAGCCGACCCAAAATGAGCTGGTCTACATGCTGAACAAACTGAAATCTAGTGCAAATTACATTCGACTTCGACTCTTCGTTCATCCGTCCCTACTAAAGCTCGCAACGAAGGCGGCAAAGGAAAGCAGCATCCCCTCGAAACATATTTACACATTCGGAGGGCCGAGAGCTCAAAATCCTTCAGATAACGTAGACCTCTCCGAAGTGATTGAAAATGTGAGAAGACGTAGTTTGCCAAGGCAGCCTGTAGTACCCGCAGAGAAGGATACATTAGCGTACCTCGTCTTCTCAAGCGGAACAAGTGGATTACCGAAAGGTGTGTATTATATTGCTCTTCGAGGTATTATCTGACAGAATGTATAAGCTGTCATGATCTCACACGGTAATATCTGTTTCGCGCTCATGCAAACGATCACATCCAGGTCCTACGATGCACAAATGAATTCGGTGGGCACCATTCTATGCCTTTATTCGCCTTGTTCGAACTATTCCACTTATTGTTTTCCAGCCTCAAGACTCCGTTGATATACCGAGGGTCCTGTGTTTCTTGCCTTTCTATCATTCGTACGGGTTGCACGTCTCTATTCTCAAGTATGTCTTCTCTTGTTTCCGAAAAATAACAATGTTTATAACTCAGAATAGAGGTCTTGTTGCGCCTCAGACAATGATCATTCTACCTCAATGGAATCTTGATCAAGCCCTCGAGGCCATACCAAAGTAAGGAAGAAATGGAATGCTAGTTTCCATCTCTGACAAAAATTGTTATATATAGGTATAAAGTCAACTTCCTCACAGTCGTCCCATCTATCGTTCACCAGCTCGTTCACTCCCCAAAGGCTGCTCAAACGGATTTATCGAGTATAATCCAGGCAGGCTGCGGAGCAGCATATTTATCACCCGAGCTTTCAGAGAAGTTTCGCAAGATGCTGGGTCAACCAGAGAAAGGACAAGAGTCATCTGTGGTAGAAGGATATGGGCTATCCGAGGCGGTATGTTATTTGCTCGATGCGCTCAAATTTGCCTTCTTTACACGCATGACTCCCCATAGACAATCAGTACATTGTTCCGACAGCGTTTAAGCCAGTTTGGTGTCCCTTCTGACCCTCGGAGCACAGGTATCCTTGTGCCAGGGCACGAGGCGCGGATCGTAAAAGAAGACGGCAACGAAGCGGATTACGACGAGCCAGGGGAGTTGTGGATCAAAGGTGAGCTTTTTGCCCAGTTCTGCTACATTGTACTGTGGTCTGATTGATATTACGATGTCAATACTTTCTTCTCCGTGTTTGGGGGAAAAGGCGGTAATGCCGCTATGGGATATTGGGGGGACGGGAAGGCTACCAGAGAAACGTTTCTCCCAAATGGGTGGCTCCGTACAGGCGACCAGTTCCGAGTATCCAAAGACGGCTTATTCTTGTGAGACATTTATCTGTCCATCGAACGCAAAACTTCTTTTGAACAGTCTTTTTCATCTCACATTCTCATCTTTTCACCAGTTACGCCGACCGCGCTAAAGATACCCTCAAGATCTCTGGGGCCCAAGTATCACCGTCCGAGATCGAGCGCGTTCTCCTCTCGCACCCCGACGCCCTCGCCATCGACGCAGCAGTGGCAGGCATCCCGCCTCCCCACTCTCATTCCCATCAACACTCGCGATCCCATTCTCACATGCCTCTAGCCCGCGACGAGAAGCTTCCGCGCGCGTGGATCGTGCTGAGTCCTTCCGGTGCATCTTTAGGCGCTGAAGAGGCGTTGAAGAGGCTGGATACGTGGGTAAGGGAGCAGCTGAGTCGGTATAAGTGGCTGAGCGGCGGTATGGAGGTCGTTGGTGAGATACCGAAGAGTGCGACGGGGAAGGTGTTGAGGAGGGAATTGGTTGATAGGTACGTGAAGGGAAGGCAGGCCGGGAGTGGGGAAGGAAAGAAGAGGGGAGGGCTTCTGGGGATTTCGAAGTTATGATGAACTTGATAATTCTTATGTGAAAACAACGCATGTACTTCTTTCCCCCCTCTGCTCGCAGTGTACTAGTACGGGATATCCGGAAATTCGTTTGTATCTCCATAGTAACTTACATGCAATACGACTTTGTACCAACTCCCGCACCCCTCCAAAGCCCCCAATACCCCTTCCTTCCATCCTTACTAAGAGTTTGGATTTAGAAGGAGGGTCGTGGGAACTCGATCGAATCTTGAGTTTAGATATTGCAGAAAGAAGGAAACTGGAAACTGGAAAAGAGGTATGAGGAGCGAAGCGGTGCTTGCGAGGTTCAAGGTCAAGTGTTCAGTGGCCCAATCCCGATGCCCAACAATGCGTGTAATAACGGAAGCGGGATTGATAATCGTTGCTAACAATGTACAGATGAACAGAGGCAAAAGTCCTGTAGCAACTCGTGTATGTATATTACTGTGAATAATGGTAGCAGATGAGTCAGTGTTAGACACGCAAGATCGCAAGTCGAGGGAAATGTATCGAATACGAACCAGGAAATAGTCAGGTACACGGCGAGAGACGAGCGGTTCACCAGCTCGAGGAGCAGGATCAAACTGCAGGCTAGATCGGGCATGTCAGGATCTTATTCGGTGTCAAAGACACGAAAGCACGAAAAGGGCTTACAAACTGTATGCAAGCTTCTCATCGATCTCCATGATCGCGGCTTGGTTGCCGCACCTGTAGCAGTAGTTGGGTGCGCTGAAAATTGTCACGACGTTCCGTTCTTGGCTCCAGTTGTACCCTTTACGAGAGAAAGAGCGTCGAGCAACAAGGTCAGCCAAAGATACGGTCGTGTGCGCATTCACCATAGATAAAAAGTTACCTTCCATGACCAGCTGATGAGCTCGGGCAACGAGCGTCAAGCCATTGTTGTGATTGAACGCTTCTGAGATGTCCTGCCCGAATGTGTACCCCGCACCCCGAGGCGAGATTCCCCACCCACACCGATCGTCGGGATCCGACCACAGCAAATCACACATCGGACCTTCGTGGGGTACTTCCTGCACACGGTCGATTGATCGGACTTGATCGAGGGTATCTATAGATGGTGAGAGACCTCCGTGGAGGCAGAAGATCTAAACGGGATTGCTCATGTCAACTCGAAGGTTCAAGTTGGATAGCGCGAGAGAGGCGATGCACGCACTTGGTTTTCGATAAGGGCGGTGAGTGGGAGGTAGTCGAAGAGGTCGGTGAAGTAGCGCCATACATTAGCGTTCCCGTATTTACGGAGACATTCGTCGTAGAAGCCATAGACTTGGGTGATCTGGCGCGACTCGTGATTTCCGCGGAGGATGGTGACGCGCTCGCGGTACCGGAGTTTCATGGCGACTAGGAGGGTGACGGTCTCGACAGAGTAGTAGCCACGATCGACGTAGTCTCCCATGAAGAGGTAGTTGGTATCTGGGGAGTTGCCTCCGATGCGGAAGAGCTCGGAGAGATCGTGCTGTTATTGGAAAGTAAGTCAAGAATAGACAAGAATAAGGCAGGGAGGGTCGAGGGGAACTGACAAACTGGCCGTGAATGTCACCACAGACAGTAACGGGGCATCGTACTGGCTGGACATTTGACTCCTCCATGAGCACCTCGCGAGCCTATAGCGCATATATGTAAGTATCCAGCGAGCTGAGGGCGTAGAGGATGTTTGAGGAGAGGATGGCTCACCTTTTCGCATAGCTTTTTAACGTTATCTTCTGAGAGTTGTTTGCAGTCTGCAAGCCGTTCGATCCAGCCGTCTAAGACCAGCTCCAGTTTTTCATCTTGCTCCATGTCTGTAGTCTAACCGAGTGATATAATTGAGTGTTGTTGAGCGTCGAGGAAGAAGAAGATGAAGTGAAAGCGGTGAACGATGCTCTCCTCTGCTCGCTGCCGCCGTGACCGCGTGTCAGTCACATTCCATCTACTCCGAGTCCGAGTACTCGCGTCCAAGGGCATCCACATCCTCGTCCTCCCTCGACCCCACCATGGCTCAACAACAGGCTGTATACACTACTGACGAGGTGCGCAGTGCTTTACTTTGAAATAGCTCGTCATCATTGCATTAAGCGTTACTATAGTACGGTCGACCGTTTATTATCGTCAGGGAGCAGCAGAAAAAAATCAGAAGCCATGGCGTCGGGGCAATAAAAGTAATAATAATAGTGCACTTTGACAACAACAACCTCCCGATGCTGATTTTCGTGCATCTAGTCGCATATTCTGGCTGCTAGGGCTGTATCCAACATCGTTAAAACTTCGTTGGGTCCCAGAGGTTTGCGCGGTCCTGATATTTACAATATTTATTCACTACTTATATGCTCTAATCAGGCCTTGACAAAATCTTGATTTCTCCGGACGGGGATATCAATGTCACCAACGATGGTGCAACCATTCTCGGACAAATGGAAGTAGACCACCAGATTGCAAAGCTTCTTGTGCAGCTATCGAAGAGCCAGGACGACGAGATCGGTGATGGCACAACTGGTGTCGTAGGTACGTTTTTCAATTGATTGCTCGTATTTCCGCAGTCAGAATTCACGTACATTTCTTTCGAAGTCCTTGCTGGTGCCCTTCTCGAACAAAGCGAGGCTTTACTAGATCGTGGCATCCACCCGACGAGGATAGCAGATGGCTTTGAACGAGCGTGCGCGTTGGCCGTTAAGCATTTAGACAGCATATCAGACGAGGTCGAGTTCTCGAAGCAGAACACCTCCAACCTGCTAAAAACAGCGATGACGAGTTTGGGCAGCAAAATGTACGTCAATTCAACATCTCTCAAGAACGGTGCTCATCTATAAACAGCGTTTCAAAAGACCACGAGCACTTTGCCCAGATCGCTGTCGACGCCGTCCTCTCCGTCGCAGACCTCTCCCGCCGGGACGTCCTTTTCGATCTCATCAAAGTCGACGGCAAAGTCGGCGGGTCGCTCTCGGATATCCAGCTCATCAAAGGTGTCCTCATTGACAAGGACATGTCGCACCCGGGCATGCCGAGCTCTGTCAAAGATGCGCGCCTCGCGATTCTCACGTGTCCTTTCGAGCCGCCGCGCCCGAAGACGAAGCACAAGCTAGACATCACGAGTGTGGAGGAGTACAAGAAGCTGAGGGAGTACGAGAAGGAGAAGTTCACGGACATGATCAAGCGCGTGAAGGATACTGGGGCGAATCTGGTCATTTGTCAGTGGGGCTTTGACGATGAAGCGAACCATTTGTTGATGCAGAATGAATTACCTGCTGTGCGATGGGTCGGCGGGCCCGAGATTGAGGTGAGCATATGCGCATTATTATCCTTAGTAGGCAACTTGAAGACTGAGCGCGTACACCTTTTTTCTCCTTACCTCTCAGCTCATTGCAATCGCGACGAACGGCCGCATCGTTCCCCGCTTTGAAGACCTAACACCAGAAAAGCTCGGCAAAGCAGGCATCGTGCGCGAGATTTCCTTCGGAACCACAAAAGACAAGATGCTTGTTGTCGAAGACTGCGCTAACACGCGTGCTGTCACGATCTTCGTCCGAGGGTCGAACAAAATGGTATGAAAAAAAATTGCACGCTTCTCATACGGGTAGGAGGTGGCACTTAATATTGGGGCATTAATAGATCATCGACGAAGCGAAACGGGCTTTACACGATGCCATCTGCGTCGTCCGGAACTTGGTCGTCGACAACCGCGTCGTATACGGAGGCGGGGCCGCCGACATCAGCTGCTCAATCGCCGTCTCTGACGCCGCCGACCAGGTCCGTCTTCCCCTCTCCTTCCCCTCTCTTCTTCTCTTACCCGTTTCTTGTTCTACTTCACGATACGAATGTCACGCGCTGTGCGATTGCATGTATAGATCCCCTCGATAGAGCAATACGCCATGCGCGCATTTGCATCCGCGCTGGACTCTGTCCCGCTCGCGCTCGCTGAGAACTCCGGGCTCCCGCCGATTGAGACGTTGGCGGAGGTGCGAAGTCGGCAGGTTGCTGAGGGGAACACCCGTCTAGGCATCGATTGCATGGGTAAGGGAGACAATGGTGAGTGAACGCGTCTTTCTCTTTTTTTTTCCGTATCCTGTTCTCTGCGCGTTTTCTGACGGAGTTTCTTTAGACATGAAGAGGCAATTTGTGTTCGACCCCTTGATTTCGAAACGGCAGCAGTATCTTCTGGCGACCCAACTGGTCCGGGCAGTGTTGAAGATAGGTCAGTGTATTTCGAGTCCCTTCTCTTCTTCAAGCTTCCCTCGTTCGCAGACGTTGACCCTTTCCATATTCAGACGACGTGATTATTGCAGGCCAGGACGAGTAGAGTAGAAAAGTAGACCGCACGACACGACACATAAAAGTGAAGCCATACTCACGCTGTACTATTTTTCTTGTAAAAGAAATCAAAATCATTTGCAAGGCAATACTTCCTTTATAATTCCATGAGCGTATATAGGGGTCGTGAACAAGGAGGACACAGGGATAAAAAGAAAGTTAGGAGAAGGAGAAAAAAACGACATCAAAGGGCCAAATCCGGTCAAATCAAAAGCGAGACGAAGCGTCCATAAGAATATCTACAAGGCGTGAGGGGAAGGGGAAAATAACGAAAGAAAGCACAAGCAATAAAAGAATAAGACAGTCAGAGGGAAAATATTCCTGATCGTTACTGGTAGACGTAAGTGCACTCACAGGCATACCATACCATACCATACCATACATACAGTATATACATCACCACAAAGAACCTTCACGACAGCATCCATCCCAATACCAGAGGATTTAGCTCACACATCCTCGCGCTACCGATCCAACACCTGCACGATACTCTCCAAAATCACCTTGGGCTTCAACACCACCCGCCGCTCGACCGTCTGACTATTGAACTCCTTCCCCTCTCTCCCCCGATTCGTCAAACACTGCAGCCCAAATTCCGTCGTGCACAACACCCTCCCTCCCCCTCCCGCCCCCCTCGACCCCGCCCCAGCGCCAGCCCCCGAGCTCCCATCAAACCCCTCATACACATTCTCCATCGTCATCCCATTAAACTCCTTCACGCTCTCCACGAACAGCGGCTGAAAGTCCGTGCTCATAGTCCCCTCGCGAATGACGAACGCGAAGCGGTTCGCGAGTTCTGCGATGCGCCGGAGTTGGGGGCGGTACGAAGAGGCGGCGCGCGCGAGGAGGTCGTCGATGAGGCCTTGGGAGCCGGCGGCGCAGAGGACGTTAGCGACGCCGCGGAGACAGGTGTCGGTCACTTCTGCTGTGGCGAGTTGGTCGATGTTGGGGGAGAGGGAGCGGATGTGGGAGTGGGTGAGGGCGCGCCAGCGGCTTGAGGTTGGTTGGGGTTCTGTTGTTTTTGGTTTTTGGATTTGGTTTGTTGAGGTAGGAGGAGAGAAGGGTAGAGGGAGTACGTACCGGTTGAGTGCATGTGTGAGTAGATCTTAGAGAGGTGGGATTCGAGTTTTCCGGTCGAGCCGAAGCAGAAGGCGGACATGGCGTGGCTCACACATTGGCAGACACAGGCTTGGAGGGCGTATCTGAAAGAGAATTATTAAGGCATACTTCGCCTTTGAAAATTTGCAACTTACCTAGTAGCAGAAAAGTCAAAGCGAGTTTCGTAAACAGAGGGAGGACCAAGGGGGCGGGTTCGAAGATTTCATGACACAAAATTTCAGCAGTCATCGTCAAAGGATGGGATGTGGAGTATGGATTGAGATCAGTAAACGAGGATGTGAGCAACAACAACAAAAAGAGATCTGAACTGACTGTAATATCGTTGGATCCTGCGAATGGTCTCTACTCTCCAGACAATGTTTCATTTTGGACCCAAACCGTGCAGCGACTCTCTCGAGCGCCTTTCTCCTCCCCATCGACAGTGCCGGACTTGACGACGACCCCGCCCCACCCGCACTCGCACCCGACGCAGGCGATGCGTTCACGCCATTCGCAAGAGCAGGCGGACCGAGCGTCTCGCTCGCCGAGGCCGCAAACTGCAGAATCTCCGAGTTGATGTCCTTCACGGCCTGGACGAGGTCCGAGCCCGCCCACCGATCGGTCTTGTTCAAAAACTTTTCCAGAGAGCGCAGCTCGAGCTTCCTCTCGTCCGCCAGACGCCTCAGTTCTGCATTCTCGTTGTTCAATGCGCGATTCTGGTCGCGGAGCTGGTCGATGAGGGCGTCTTTCCTGGAGTGTTGCTGGGAGTGCTGGGCGTGGGCGGATGCCTCGCGGAGGGCGAGGGTGAGGGCGTATTGCTTGTCACGGAGGAGCTTTATTTCGTTGCGCAGGCGCACGATCTCCTTTGCTTGATGTGAGGTATCCAGATTGTCGGTCGGGGGAGGATCAGGCGTGTATCTGGTGTTGTTATTGTCGCTGTTGCTGCTGCTGTTGCTAGCGTTAGCGCCGGGGGAGTCGGAGAGGGCGAAGGGTTGAGTGTCGGAAACAGAGTGGGCGCTGGGCACGGGCGGAGGGTAGCTTTGACGGGAGTAATTGGTGTGTCGGGGATGATTGGTGTGCTGGCTGAGATTGTGGTCGGACGATGGAGAGATGCTTGGAAGAGCGTTGAAGCTGTGGTGAGCGCGGAGAGGAGGACGTTGAGGAGGACGTTGAGCACGTTCCCGAGCGTAATTGAGTGAGTCGAGGTCGGGTGTGGAAGCCTCGTGGTGGTCTGGCCTGCTCGTTGTATGCGTGTTCAGCTCTTCAAGTTGGCCGTCGTGGTGGTGGTGGTGCGCGGCAGACGACGACTGTGACGAGGGGGATTTGGCGAGGAATTCAAGTGAAGCGCCGACAAAGTCTTTCACCGCCAGCATCTGTCCCTCGACAACGGCGACAACGACAACAATGACGACGACGACGACAGCGCCGGCAACGACGGCAGAGGAGATATTAGATAGTTTGAGGGGAAACACGAGGCAAAAGCGTGTCGATTGAACCCCTTGCCTCTCAGATAAATACTACTCTCCCTCTCTCTTCTTCTTCTCTTTCCATCTTTATTTTCCTTCTTGCTCACTGTCAACGCCGCAATGGCCGGCTCAAACAACAGGAAACCATACAACGGCGACAAGAGAGGGCTGGCCATCGCCTTCGACGTCGGCACAACCTTCTCGGGCGTCTCCTACGCCTTCCTCGACAAGGGCGAGGTCCCTCAGATCCATGGCGTAACAAGGTCAGCTTCTTCTCAGCTCCCTCCACCCGTGCTTTTCATTTCGTTTTCTTTCACTTTCCTTCCCTTCTCGTCGTCATCGTCATCTTCAACTGAACAGAAAGCTTATCCTAATCTTCACATCATCGCACGCGAAACACGCGCGCATATCCACGCATAACAACATATAGATATCCTGGCCAAGAACACGTCACAGGCAACACCAAAATCCCCTCCCTCCTATACTACGACCGCGACGAGAACCTGATAGCAGCAGGCGCAGAGGCGGACCATGCCCAGTCCCAAGCACGCGCAGAGGACGAGGGTTGGTTCAAGGTCGAGCTCTTCAAGCTCCGCCTCCGCCCCCGCCGCATGCAGCTCGACATGAACGGCATGCGTCTCAGTCCCTTACCACCCGGCAAGTCCTCTGAGGATGTCTTTGGCGACTTCCTCGCCTACCTCTTTGCCTGCACCCGCAAGTTCATCGAGGACACTCACGCCAACGGCCAGATGCTCTGGAACGCCGTACAACACAACATCCACTTCGTCCTCAGCCATCCCAACGGATGGGAGGGCGCCCAGCAGAGTCGGATGCGGAGGAGCGCGATCAAGGGCGGCCTGATCCCGAATACGGACGAGGGCAAGGCGCGGATACGGTTCGTCACGGAGGGTGAGGCGTCTATGCATGCCTGTATCCTCAGCGGACTCGCGCACGACGTCCTGGCGAGCGGGAATGGGTTTATTGTTGCTGATGCCGGAGGTGGTACGCTCGACGTGAGCAGCTACATCCTCCGAGGGACGCATCCGCTGCAAATTGAGGAAGTGGCCCCACCTGACTGTATGCTATCTCTCTTCGCTCTCTTCTCCTCTCCTGATTTGGTTCCGCGACTGCCGCTACCTGAACACTAAAATGCAAACCCTTCACCCAACTCTCAACAGGCGTGTTCTCTGGAGCTGTGTTTGTCAGCCGGCGATGTCGAGTCTTTCTTGCAGGCAAGTCTATTGAATCAGGGGGTTCTTGATGGGAGAATCTTGCGATTGACGCGCGTCTCTTTTTCTTTTGTCCATAGACAAACTCAAGAATTCTCGATACGGTTCCGATGCCTCCATCGACCACATCACGAAACGGTTCGACGAGACCACCAAACGGCTCTTTCGGGATAGGAAAGAGGCGCAATACATTCCATTTGGGTCTCCTCTCGATAAGGACTCCACTGTGGGCATCAGATCTGGCCAATTGAAGCTTACTGGGTAAGCATGCCTTTTCGACCTCCTATCTCCCTCCACTTTCACTCAATTGTTGTTTCTGCTTTGGAAACTGATGGTCTGACTATTGATGCCCAGCTCCGAGGTCGCCGACCTATTCGAACCCTCAATCCAGGCGGCCGTGCATTCGATCAGGAAGCAAGTTGAAATGTCAAAAGGAGCCATAAAGGTATCCGAGTCTCTTTCCTCTTATTTCCATTTCAAAACTCGAAGCAACGACCTGTTCATCACCTGACTTACTACCATTGCTTCCTCCTCTAGGCTGTGTGGCTTGTCGGAGGCTTTGCAGCAAGCCCATGGCTCTTCTCTCAACTCACAACCCGTCTGGCCCCGATCGGCGTCACCGTCAACAGGCCCGACTCTCAAACGTAAAGTCCCATTGCCCTTTCACCCTTCCTTTTCTTATCGTCCCAAATCAATCCCCGAACCCTAACCTTAATCTCAATCCCACCGTATTCTTTATGCAGATCAAAAGCAGTCGCGGACGGTGCCATCGGATTCTTCTGTGATCACCACGTGAGCGCGAGGATGGCGCGGTACATGTATGGCGTCGAGTACCTCCGCGAGATCGACGTGAATGACCATGAGCATCTCACACGAGCGGCGAGACAACTGCAGCTGCCGTCAGGACCGAAGTACCTGCCCGACGCGTTTGATTGTATTTTGGCAAAGGTGTGTGAAGTCGGTTAAAAGTAGAATCGGACCGTGGGTTAACGTATTTGTTTGTATGTGTTTGTTGTTGTTGTTTTAGCACACGAGGGTGAAGGAGAGCTCGGTGTTCTCGAGGAAGTATTATACCGAGGTAACGAAGCTGTCGACTTTATCCGTGTTTGAGATCGAGATATGGTGCTACCGTGGACCGGGCGAAACCATTCCGAAGTGGATTGATAGGAATTCGGGTAAGTAAAGTCCTAGCCGTTCATCTATAAGCACATGTTCACTGATCCTGGATTTCCGTACTGTAATGTAGATTACTTTGGTAGTTTGTGCTTTGTCCGTGCAGACTTGTCGCGGCTGAGCAACAGCGCGGAACCTAAGAGAGGGCAAAATGGACAAACTTACTGGACGGTTGTGTTTAGCATTGAGATTCACTTTGGGTTGACGGAGTTCAAGTCGCGGATGAAATGGAACGAGGATGTAAGTCGTTCTCCCTCCCTCTCTCGTTTTCCCGGTATGAGTATGCGCATTGACGAATGACAACAGGGGAGAGTTCGATACGGACCTGCGACGATCGTCTTCAACGAGAAAGGTGTTCGAAGCGACGAGGACGACGCGTTTTCCGCGATGGGCGGCGCAGATTCGACCCCTGCCTCCCCACGTCGCCCATACGGCTCCCTCGTCAGTCACTCCACCCGCGGACGTCGCGAAAAGGCCAAAGACATGGCCAGCGACCTCTACGGCCAGTCGGCGTCCTCGTCTCCTCCTGCAAGCGGCGCGAACTTCAACCGGACGCTCAGCGGCACGACCGACACAACGGATGTCGACACTGTCACCCACGAACCGCCGCCGCCCGTCGCGAGCTCTGTGACTAGTAGTTCTCGGAAGACCAAGTCTCGCGGAATGGGCTCCGTTCATGGGTCCGTCGCCCCCTCCTTGGATGACGTTCCCCCACCTGCTCCCGCTGAGTCTGTTCGCGGACCTAGCCCACCGGCGCTTCATTCGCGCGCCCCGTCTATGGCGGCGCCGTCGATGCACTCGAGGCAGCCCTCCGCTGCACCCCTCCCATCGCGACCTCCAACGGTCAGCGCGTCGCCGATGCACTCGCGGGCACCATCCATCGCTGCGCCCCCGTCTATCCATTCGCGCACAACGTCTGTGGCACACGCCCCGCCGTCTGTTGTGCCTTCGCGCGCCGCATCCACGCGCGACCGTGAACTCTCCCCCGTGCATTCCCGCGCACCCTCGGCAGCTCCACCAATGTCAGCCACGCCGTCCCGTGCGCCTTCCGTGACCGTCGCGCCACCTCCCCCCGTCGTTGCGCCTTCCCACTCTCATCACTCTCGCGCTCCGTCAGCAGTACACGCCTCGCCCGTCCCGTCTCGTACGCCCTCCGCTCTCGGCGGCGGGGGAGGCTCCCGACCTGCGCTTAGCCGGAACCCGTCAAGTGCGAGCAGACCTCCTCCCTCACCTCTCGGCCAATCCACCTTCTCTGGCTCTGGCGCCGGCTCTGCCCCTCGCGTCCCGACCGTCACGCGCCAGAGTTCGCATCGTGGGTACGCTCCCTCTGGCGGGAGCCTTCACCCGAGCCACGGGCATGCACAGAGCCACGAATTCGAACCGGAATACAACGATAATGAGGAAGACGAGGAGTTTGTGGACGTCCAGGAGCCGGTGGACACTCAGGTCGAGAATGGGTTCTTGGACGTGGGTGTGCCCGGTGGACTTGATGTGGGGCATTCAACACGCACGCATACCGCAAGGACGCGCTCGATCTCGCCCGCGCCTGCGCCTGCGGAGGAAGAAGTCTCGTCGCCGCCGATTGCACCATCGAAGACTGCGTCGAGGGCGTCGACGAGACGTGCGGCCGGGTCTAAGGCCGGGTCTGTTGTTGCTCCTCCGGTGGTGGAGAGCACGCCTCCACCCGTCGCGCGATCCAACGCGAGTCAAAAGTCGAAATCCGGAGGGGGCTGGGGATTCGGCTCGTGGACTGGACTTGGCGGAGGTGCCGGAGACGCTGCCCAGGATCACGAGGAGGCGCCGCTGGTCGACGATTTTGGTGCACATCCGGATACGGGCACGGCTGCGGCAGAGTTTTATAATGACGCGCAGGCAGGCCAGGGACAGGAGGAGATGGTACCCCCTACGATTGAAGAACCCCCTGCACCTGAGCCCGAACCCGAAGTTGTGGCAGAAGCAGAGCCGGCACCGGCGATCGCGAAGAGTATCTCGACTGCATCCAAGGCCACGAATAAGAAGGGGAAGAAAGGCAAGAAGGCGGACGAGGAGGCTGCGAGGAGGGCGAGGAAAGAGGAAGAAGATCAAGTTCGGTATCGTGCTGAACTGGCCGAAGCTGAGGCTGAGGCCGAACGGAGAAGGCTCGAGGAAGAGGAAATACAGCGGGAGCGGAAGGCTGCGGAGGATGCTGCGAACCTGGAGCGCGAGAAGGCCGAACTTGCCGCTCGTGAGGCGGAGCTGGAAGCGGAGAGGCAGCGCCTTGCACATGAGGAGGCTGAAGCGGCTAGGGTGAAAGCTGAGGAGGAAGCTGCTGCCGTTGCTGCTGAAGCGGAACGTCAGCGCCAGGAGCAGGAGTCAGCCGCCGCCGCTGAAGAGCAGGCAATGGCCGAGGCTGAGGAGAAGGCAAAAGCGGATGCGGAGGAAGAAGCCAAAGCTGCAGAGGCTGCGGCTATGGCTGAAGAGAACGCCAAAGCCGAATCCGCTGCTGCTCCTGAAGCCACTGCTGCCGGCGGTCCTGAAGATGACGAAGAACAGCAGAAACTTGAGGCTGAACTTGAGAAAGCTGCGAAGGAGGTCGAGAACGCTGAAGCTGATGTCAACAAGGCCGAAGCGGCACTCGCGAAGGTGCCCAAGGCGAAGCCCAAGAAAGGCAAGAAATCCGTTCCAACTGCTCAAGAGAAAGCCGCCGAGCGCGCCGTCACAGAGGCAGAGTCTAAACTGAAACGTGCGAAGGAGAAGTTTGAGAAGGCTGAGAAGGCACTGGAGGAATACGAGCCACCGACTCGTGCCGCAGCACCTCCACTACCACCCGCAAAAGCCCCCTCTTCAGCGTCGAATCTCTTGGGCTCCGGACCCGGTTTCACTTTCGGTGGTGCGGATACCTATGGAGACGGATATGGCGAAGGCGACGGGGAAATGAAAGGGGGAGGAGGAGACCTGTTCGATCTCGCGCCGTCGATCCCGAAGAAGAAGAGTAAGCTCGACGAAGTTGATATGAGTGTTTCTGGATCTGGGCATGGGGGGAGTGGAGGCGAGGAGAAAACAAATGATGGGCTTGGTTTGTGGGGAGGTGGGAGTGGAGGCGGAGGAGGCGGGTGGGGCACCGGAAACAAGAACTCGGGCTCTGGAGGGGGAGGCGCAGAAGGAGGAGGATGGGGATTCTCGAGCTTTTTGAGTGGGAGTGGGAACAAGGGAGGAGGGAATAGCTCGTGGGGATTCTAAGCCCTTTTTTCATCGTCTGTGAACGATCTGATGACATTGTCAGATTCGAGTACTGAGGGTGTCTTGGACGTCTCTCAGCTCGACTCCCTGGGAAACACCACAAAAAATATAAACCTCAAAGGAAGGGACCATAGTAGTCCAACACTCTTTCGCTTCTGTTCAACCTTTTCTTTAGCATGCTTTCATATCCATATGCTTTCCTAGCTTCGCTATGTTCTTTTCCCCAGCTTCCAACTTCTCCATGCTCTCCCTATCTTCTGACACCCTATGCATCCATCCTCGTATGCTCATGCACTCACCAAAACCATCGTTACTCAATCTCCTCTCATACTTTGCGAACTCCCATATGCACATCCATATTGATACCTCCTTTCACTGAGTCATCCCCTACCTCTCCCATCATTCTCCTAATCTACCCATCTCTAGTCCCCTCGCCATGTTGTGTGTCGTGTAGGATAGTGTTGTTGTAGCTGGCTCCAACGTCTCTACTCCCATCTCCTCTCCTCCGTCTCTGTACCGTCGTTCAGCCCTCATCTGCTGCCTCTCATCTGTTCGAGGGAGGCGACGACGGATTGGAATTTCTTGTAGCCCTTGCCTTGTTTTGAGCATTCGATTTCTCGTGTACGTGTATATGTAGTTCTTGTCTTCTCGTCTTGGCATCTTTTCTTTCCTGATTTCTCTCTCTCTTGCCTTTCCGTTTCGTTCTCTGTTTCTTTTTTTTCAAGTTATCATTCCAGCGAATCGCAGTGGCTTATCTTGTCTTCCGCGTTCTGCAATTCCCCCCTTTCGATTTTAAATCTTGTCTCTTCCTCTTGGTTTCTTGTGTACTAATGTAGAATCCCAATCTTGCTTGTGTCATCATCCAATGATCCATACGCACGTACCGAGGCATTCATGACAGAGTGCGAAGTGGTGGATGGCGATGCTTCTTCGTGAGAGAATGCACCTGAGAAATGGACAACGGGGCATTTCTGGTTTATTTTCATCAGTGTCAAAGTGTTAGACCTGCTTCGCTTCAGCACAAGGAATGGGCGAAGGTGTTCCATTTAAAAGGTCTTGTACCCAGGGTTCGCACTGGCCTACGTTGCCAATAGAGCCGCTTTCACTGCAGAAAATTCTTCAGCTATTCAGTATCTTAGAGCTGTCGGACCAAAGATAGAGAAAAATGCTTGTGAACAACCTCGATCATTTTGTTCATCGAGGAACGCAACTTAGACTTCAAGGCGAGAAGGCGGAAGAAGAAAGACAAGGCGGACACAAAGACCAAACAAACATAAAATGTGGCTTTGGCAAACGCGTTGTCACATACGTGACGGTGGATGTCACAGTATCCATGTCACAGCTGTCTGCTGAGTGGTTGTGGACCACACATTTCTTCCTCTTGTTCTCCATCTCTCAACTTACAGCTTTCTCCTCGTCGTTCACTCGTGCTTTAAGCTTTAAACCCCGTATCAAACTTTTACCAGAACGTGGAATACCATCAGCACTCAGCACGCTGTGTACACTTCGCAGCACGTTCAAGGTATGATACACGTGCTGTTCGTGTTCTTGCGCGGTTTTATTAACATGCACGCGTAGAACACGCCCGCATCGCCCACAATCCAGCCTTGAGCGGGCTACATGTCATTCTCGGGCACACCTTTAGGTCAAGACAGACGTTTGGATCACCAGGCTTTCTTCAAGGGAGGACCGAAGGGAACTTCTCTGACGTACGGCAACAACCCGCCTCCAGCAGGTCGTATCCAAGCTATAAATCACCAGGTCCCTTCTTACGCTTACGGGTAATGCCTACTTCACTCTCTTTGCTCATTCATGTCCTTTTCGCTGACCCAAACCCTCCTCGCAATTCGCGATCTTCATCCAGAGCACCCAGTCTGGCCCCACGCGACGTGGACCAGGTGCAGCCTCGTGGTGAAGATAACGAGGAGTTCCGTGCACACCGTTACAAAAAACTGCAGCAGACCAACGAAAATTTAGCCAATCGGCCAGGTTCGTCTCTTGGCTCCCGAATATCCCTCACTCGAACCCAGCCAACCCCGGCCTCACTAAAAGACACTTCAGTGAACGTAGCTAACGCTTTGCAACAAGCCGCAAACACGTACGGCATGGCAGCACCCAATGGATCGTGGTCGAATAGGCCTAATGTGCCGAGAAGCACTTCCGTTGAGTACGAGGAGCAAACTCAAGTAGCGGGCCAAAGAAGACTGGCTCCTCCGTCTAGGCGCGTTGGCTCAAAGCCTCCGTCGAAAGCAGGGTCCGTAAATCGAAATGCGGATGCGGAGAATGATCGTTCGACGGAATCCGTTGACGCAAACGGTAGAGGAAAAAGCCCCTTGAATCAGCTTTTTGAAGTTAGTAAACGCAACGCGACTTACCTCATGCGTCAACGGTCTCAGGAGCCTGAATTTCAGCGCCCGCCCTCTGCGCAAGCGGATGTTACGCAAAACACCAGTAACAGCTACGATTATGCGGATGAGGAGCAGGAATACGAAAAAATCCAGAATACGTCCGCGAAGACCGCTTCTGCTGCAACAAGGAAAAACAAGATTTCGATGGATAACAAGGCATACCGCCCTGATCAATCGGAGGACGAGGATGAGGAAGAAGATGTGTCCGATGACGATAGGCGCGGGAGGAGGCGCAAGAAGAAAAGAGAATCCGGGACGGGAACACTTACGAACATGCCGTCAATCCAATACGATAAACGGAAGAAGAAGCGGGGTCGCAAGCCAGGGGATGAAGATTATAGCATGGAAGGAGAGCAGGAACAAAACAGTGAACAGGTTCGTTGGATTCATAACGTGATGCAAATATTTATTAATCTTTTCTCCGGAAGACGACGCGCAGATCAGCTACACCTCAGCAAGATAATTCCGTTTCCCGAGACTCTATCCCGCATCCGAATAATTCATTTGGTTCCGATACCTCGAAGAGTTTCAATTATTCGGCCGAAATGAATTCGTCGAGTTTGGATCCTATCAAGGAAGTTGAAGAGCCTGTCACCGAACTCAACGTAACCAGGACTGCGAAACTTGCCGGACACACTCGTTCGAGGTCCCGCTCACGTGTCCGCAACGCCTCGAAGACTTCTATCGGTGGGCTTCTAGGGAAATTAGTGAATGCGGGATACGTGAACATATCGCGCCTCCTACTTTTCATATTTTTCCTTATCGGCCGCGTTCTCGGAGGCATCCTGAACATTCTTGTACGACAGCCCACAACGTGGGGACGTAAACACTCGAGTTTCGTCAGATTCGTTGTAGGTCTTGGCGTTGCAAGCTTTGCATGGTGGTTCATCCAGGCCAACGGTATCAGCTTCCTACCTTCACATTCTCGTTCAACCTACGTTGCACCCACTCTTCCTCCGGAGAGCGTTGACGAGCTCACCACTCGTCTTCTCAAGATCGAATCCTTGGTCATGGGCCTCCAAAGTGATACGGTATCAGAACGAGATAGGGTTGACAACGGACTTCGGCGCACACAGGACATCATCAACCAGCTCGAATCTCGCCTCGAGACGGAGACAGAACGGGTTCGAAGGTCGGAAGAGCATTCGCGCAATTCGGCTTCCAAGACACTTGAGAATGTTCAACGCGATCTGAAGGTTTTGCAAGCACAACAATCAGAACAGGCATCCCGGTCACAAGAAGGCCCGATAAGTGACGAGGAAGCTCGCTCGAAGTTGAAGACACTCGAAGAAAGGTTAGGAACCGTTGAGGGTGGTGTGAAGGAGGCCGTTGAGCTTAGCCAGTCTATTGCGAAAGCAGGCACGGTTGTCGCCGGCGCGGGCACTGGTTCTCATTGGTGGAACAAGCTTGGTTCTGGTTCGAGCAGTGGGCTAACTATCAAGACCAGCGATGGGTCAGATGTCACCCCTCTCATCGGTGCTCTTGTCGAGCAGGCTCTCATGCATTACACTGCCGACGGTATCGCGCGCGTCGACTATGCGCTGAACTCGGGTGGTGCCAGTGTTATCCCATCTCTCACTTCCCAGACGCTCGAAATTCGATCCTCATTCCTTTGGGGTCTCATATCTGGCGCGTCAGTATATGCTCGTTCACCCGTCAACGCTCTCCATCACGAAACTGCTCTGGGTTACTGCTGGCCATTTGCGGGATCGCAGGGACATCTGGGTATCGCACTTGCAGCCCCAGTCCGCATCACTGATTTCTCTATCGACCATGTTGCCCGCGCGAACGCCATCGACAACCGACCCGCACCAAGACAGATGGATGTGTGGGCCTTAGTCGAAGGTCAGGACAACCTCGAAAAATTGGATGCATACAGATCGCGCCTTCTCGCAGGACGGGAAGCAGGCCAGCCTGATACAGACGAACCCGAGCGCCCTGCGATTTTACCCAGGAACGTCGAATACATGCGTATCGGATCGTTCATGTACGATGTACATGCTCCGAACCACATCCAGACGTTCTCAGTTCCTGACGAGATCAAGGAACTGGGGATGGACTTTGGGATTGTAGTGTTGTTCGTCAATAGCAATTGGGGTATGGAAGAGTTTACATGCTTGTACCGGTTCCGTGTCCATGGAGAACGAGCAATGGCACTCCCTGCAGTCGACCCATAGTGGATATCTCCGACCGCCATTTCTCCCCTCCGCCTTCTTCTCCGATCAGTTTACTCCCTCAGCGATGCCTATCCTCCATAACATATCGTTTACCAGTCGGATGCCAAGCGAAGCCCTCCCGGATTCTCTTCGTACCCCTCTTATGACTTATTCTCAGTCTTTCGTTGTGCTATCGTTACGCTATTCATCGCGCACTCACTCACGACTACATAACCAATAATTATTCACCTGTCCCTTTCCTCTCTCTTCCCATTTCTTCCCTCGCACTCTGCCTCTCCTTTCCATTTATTTTCAATTTTCTTAACCTCTTTCAGTTCTCTGCCGTCTCTCTTTATTTTCTTATCTGCAACGACTCTCGCATATCTCATTTATGCTACGGGATTCGGAACTCTACATTAGATTCAGAAGCGTTTCTTTCCTTCTCTCCGGGGCGTTATGTATTAACGGGGTCGACCGTCTCTTGTATGCTTTAGGATCGGATGGGCTTGTATGCCCCCATGGTATCCAAATGACGAAATGGAAATGATTTTTCTTTTTTACCCCACTCTTCCATTCTTCATTGGATGGCTGTTATGCAAGCATGTATAATATACATAAGTGGATCCAATTCTCGTACATACTAGTATTGATACCATATATTCCGCTATAACTCCTCAGAGCCTTTGGGAGACTACTTGAGGTCGATAACTTTATCAGCAGCCTGAGTGCAAGACGGGGTTGTCAGCCTTTGCTTGGATCAAGAAGTTTGGGACTGAGAATAGACAGACCTCGACAAGGAGCTTCTCGATGCCTGGTTCGCGAGCAGAATGGCCTGCGTCGGGGACGATGTGAAGTTCAAGTTCAGGGAATACCTTATTACCGCGATTTCATAGTATTTTCAAATTTAGAGTCCCTGAATAGGATGGCTGAATTTCTCGACGTACCTTCTTCAATGCATGGGCTGTCGTGATCTGGTGCGAGGGAAAGAACATAAGGGTTAGACTTGTGATTGAAGGCCGAATAGAGTGGTATAGTCTTGGCTCACCGGACATACGACGTCGTACCGGCCTTGGACGACGATGGTGGGTATATGCCGGCTATATGCGCGTCCATAAGAAAAAGAATCAAAGTCAAAACACAGAGTAAGGATGCTTGCATCTTATCGATTTCCTGTTTCTCGAGCAATTGACCGTCGCGCATGAATCCCTGAAAGACAAAGCAGTTGAGTTTGTACATGCGTTCTTCTTTGAGGAATAGGGTATGGTGAACCTACACCGTTCACGAAGTAGTGATTCTCAATCCTCGCGAAGGCACTTTGAGCGAAGATGAGCACAAGTGTACAGCAATGCGACTTTCACAGTCCTTACTTTGCCCAATCATCCTCAGCGGCTCGGTCAATATATTTCGGGTCAACGAAGAGCTTGGATGTCCACATTCTGATCCAAATCATATCCAATATCATGGCTTCAGTATTCACGATTCAAGTTGAAAGGGAAGGAATTGAACAACTCACTCCCAAGTCGACCACGCCTTCGCTGCTCGTAGCCTTACCTCGTCGTCAGCAGCGTTCAGCTGAGCATGGTATGCGAGCACCATATCTTTCCGCTCCGCTTCTGGGATGGGTGCGATGTATTGCTCCCTAATGAATTCAACTTCAGTGGAACTCCCCCTAACTATCACGCAGCGAGACAGCATTTTACCAAGCTTCCGGGAAGAGGTGCGATGCTCCTTCTTGATAGAAAAAGTGTAGCTCACTGAAGTGAGTGATGAGCGTCTTGTCAAAGCGAAAGAGAGACTTATTATGTGCACCTTCGACGGAGTGTAAAGATGCCTCGTAGCACAAGGGTGCGAACTTTATCTGGATGCGTCTGCGCTCATTGAAGTTTGTAAGCATCAACTCCGGCCGAGTTGCGTTTCCTTTCAGCCACTACTTGAAAGCACTTACCTCTGCGTATGCAAGCGCCAGCGTCGACCCCTATTTCACCCCGCGAGAATGAAATGTTCAAGCCGCATGAGATTAATTGATCCCAAGACTTTGAGGGAATTCAATGATGGAAGAAACCAATGACGCACCCAAGACCCGCCAAAGACATGCCACTTGTCAATTCGAAGGTGTTCTCTCAGCCTTTCGATATCCTTGACGAGATCCCACGTTGTGTTGTCTTCCAAAGAAGCAGTTCTTCACGGTCATTAATAAAACGCGCGATGTAGGAGCGGGTGCGGTTCAGTCTTTCTAGAAAGAGGTGCCGTGGAATCAGGGAGGGATGCGTACGGTTTCGATTTCCCCGACCCACGTTGGTCGAAGAGGACAATCTTGAGCGTAGAGTAAGATCAGCTCGTCAATAAAGACCTTTTCCAGTATATCAAGCTGAATTTTTTTAATAGAAAAAACGAAAGAAATGAGTTGCTTCACCTTATATTTGCCCGGGTTGAAGAAACATCTATCTTTTTCGTCGCACCCGCCTCCAGGGCCTCCATGCAAGAAGACGACTTTGACAACGCAGCCCGTTCAAATTAGCACCCGATACTGTCCCAGCACAAGACTCAAGGGATGGTGATGAGATGACAGACGAACCTGGCGCACCATCCTTGCTCCCACTTATCTCGTAGCTAGTGTTCAAAAGGTTCAGAAACTGCGCTGTACGCATATACCCTCATATGTTGACTGACTAAAGCGTGTGCAGGTCCGAGACTTTGAGTTGACCAGTTTCGTACGGGTTGATGGGTGGGTAGACCATTTCTGTTGTTAATAAGCTCGAAGGTACGATAATGAGACGAGGTTTAGGTCGAGTGCGTCAACGACGTGAGAGTAGAATGAAACAAAGGACGTCGCGTCTGTCGACTTCTTCTGAATCTTCGAGTTGTTCCTTGGACTCGAGGCGCAAGTTGAGGCCCCTTTCTAATTCCAAAACGGTCATACTTTCCGTAGTGAAGATCAAGATCTACGAGTCTGCATATACTCAGTACAAATCAAACATAAACGGCACAATATCATAATTATCAGGATTAGACATATACATTTCGTACACGCTTCCCTAGCAGAAAAAAAACGAAGTAGGACCAAAGTGAAAAGCAAAGCATGTTTGAAAAAAAGAGGCGAAATAAAAGGAGGAGGGGGAGGAGGATAAGAACGAATCGAAGTCGAGTGGAGGCTGGTTGGATCAAAATGACAACAGATGTACATTATAGATTTCCCTAGAGTCAGAGTCCGAGAAAAGGGAGGTTGTATGCTGAGTAACGTGGGCGCACACGAAACAAAAAACACACAAAGTTTATTTATGCTATAGGAATAAGGCGCAAGACGAGAAGGAACGAAACGGAGAAAATCAGGCGAGTTGACGGATAAGTAGAACACGAAGAGGCGAGAAGGGGGACTTTTGTCGAGGTAGAATGAAGCGGACACAATTACTCTTGACCAAAGCCGACGGTTTCCCTGATTAAAGTGTTAGTAAGAATGCTCAAAAAACATTGACAGAATAGAACGTACTCTACGGCCAAAGTAAGTTTTTGTTCCAAGCTCGCATAATCCTTGTACGGGGGCAGATCAAGACGATTGAAACACGTCTAAAGAATTCATCAGTATAACGCTCTCATAGAAATCCCTGCAAAACATTTCTTACATGACTCTTCGGCAACTGAGACGGATCGCCTGATTTCTCAATTGTAAATCTTCTCGGACCGTCAGAACCCTGCAAATCCTTAAATCCGTTCACAGGGATTCTTGATGTGCCCGTTGTGAACTGCAAAAGGCGGGACTTGCGCTCCGCGGGCCAGCTACGGATGCACTTCCAGAACCATTGGATGACTTCGTCGTTCATCTCGTATCCGCGGTAGTCGGTGTATTTAGACCAGTCGTCGCTGAAGGGGATGTCAGACATTATTGAGCACGTTTTGAAATGTAATCCGACTCACACGTCGATCTCAGACATGCCACCGATGAGGAGTTCCAGTTCCCGTTCATCAAATACGTTGACAAGCTCTTGTGGAATGAGCTCATTGAAACCAGACATGAACGCCTCGAACTGCTCCTGCACTCGCTTGAATATACGATACTCTACGACCAAGTCGACGTATTCCTTCTTGTTTTCCTCCGTCACGTCAACCTCTGCGCCGCCAGGCTTGAGCTCAATCGTGACCATTTCACCAAAACGTTCCTCTGCCGTCGTGAAAGTCTCTTCAATGATACCTTCGATGGGGTTGTCACTGTGATTCGTCGTGAGCAGTTGCACATTTCGAAGATACAGTAGACAGGAGGACTTACAGCATCCAGGAAAGACCACGAAATAGGTCTACATCAACACTCTCCAGATCCGCGATGTTGACCTTCTTTTTCAGAATCATCTTGTAGAAGCTGACAATAAAGTACGCGTCCAGGAACCGTCGATGGAAGATAGCCAAGCCCAAGCACCGTCCAATAAACTTGAAGTAGTTCAAATGCTCTGGGTTGACTCCTGAAGCTGGGTTGATTTGGAGCGTATAGTTATCATGCGCGGAGTACTCGAATAGGCAGTAGAATGGCTGGAAATAGATCTATCAATATCGCGAACAACCGACTGTGCAGCATATTGCTCACATTGAACATCTCATGCGAGAGAAGGAAGAAGAATTCTCTGCAAATTCGTTAATATCTGTTATGACCTCTAGAGCCACGACAACAGACCTCGAGACACCGCCATAATCCAGACCATCTTCTCCGTCAAACTTGATCATTAGTCTCTTCTTCAAATCACTCGGCGTCTGCCGCATGATTTCTGCATACGAGTCCTCGAAGATATGATTTCGCCTAATCTTAATCTGACAATTGCCAGGTTGAGCACGCATGGCCGGCTGACTGCGGAAATAGATAAGTTTCCTGCGGAAGTCCCGCTTGTATTGTGGGACATTCTGGTCCAGAGAGGATGGTAAACGAGCTATACGAGATGATGAGCTTCAGTTTTTAGAAGAAAAAAAAAATCAATGACTTACGATCATCCCATGTAGTCGTTTTCGTGCTGTAAAAGCTTCAGTAAACTTTACTATTGTAAACACGATTGGAACGCACTTGTGGTCAACTAAGTAAAGCAGCATTAGATCATCTATTTAAAAACCAGTGATGTAAAGACATGCGTACCGAAATAGATTCTAGCAGTGGATGTGAGCCGCATCTCCCACCCGGACGGAAGTGGCCCTAGCTGAGAAATCGACTGCGGCTGTGCGGTAGTTGATGTGCCATTGGGGCCCATGACGCGCACGATAGTCTGACGACGCGGATCAACCCATGTCGTAGTACGCGTCCTGATCAAAGCAGCAAACGTGAGATTTTCGGTAGGATTTTACAAAGAACCATCACGCACGTATGGTCGACATAATACGGGCGACCTTCAGGCGTGAATCTTTCCTCCCACCCAGCGGGCAGAGGGCCACTGCCCGCAGTCGTTTGCGCATTTGTGGCGATCGGAGCAGGTGATGGGGTAGATGGTGTCGCTGTCGTCGACGATGAACGCCCGACGCTTGTTGCCGAGTCCACCATGTCATCCGCCAGAACACGCCGGTTGTGCTGGTCCCGCGCCGCATTGGTGTCACCTTGCTGTGCAGATGTGTTAACGCTCTGGTTTGTCGAAGGCCTGTGCCATGTCGTGCTGCGGGTGCTATAAAAAGCAATGAATATGAATAACAGTTAGAATTCCGTTCACGGGAGGCTTACTTATGGTCTACATAGTATGTGCGCCCCAACGGGTCGATGCGGCGTTCCCAGCCCGTGGGCAGAGGCCCAATATGATCTTCGTGAGGGTTGAAATTGCGAGTGACTGGCGGGGCTGCATTTGTTGAAGCGCCCGCTGGCACCGAGGAGTGAGTGTTCGTCGTAGCAGTCGGAGATGCACTCGGCGCTGGAGCCGGCGTTGCGGATGTATTGACTGTGAGCGATCCGCTGACCGGGCGAGATACAGGCGCTGGCTCGCCCGCAGCTGCGGAAGCACCTGTTGTCGTCGTAGGAGAACGATCAAGCTGTGGCACTGGCATTTGCATGGGCGCTTGGACATCTGGTTGAGGTGTAGCTTGACCTCCTTGATGACTTGGCGTCCTTGACAAGGCAGAACCCGCTGATGAAGCTGCGCCAGGCGAAAGACTGGCGGCAGAACCTTCGATACCCATGTTAGCAAGGGCAGCCGAAAGGCCGTTGACCGCAGATGGTCCTGGGTTGCTTATCGGTACATCTGTGCGTGTGTTAAGGTAGACAATCAGCTTCCCATGGACAACAAGATTGTCATTAGACTTCTTCAAGTCCAATGTAAGCATTTCTACGCGCAAAGCATATCAGTGTCAAACGGATTGGACTACCCTGATAATTTGTACACACCCTGGCCATCCAGTTCAAGATCCAACACATCATTAACTTTGATATTAACGACACCCAAGAAACCCTGGTCTCGTCTCTTGAACTTGCGCTGATCGAATATCTGCACGGCAATGACGGACGAATCCTTAACGATGCTACCAAGTGACAAACATAAGGCTGTGCGGCGGTAAGCTTCATGCGCGAAGAAAAGACGTACACGTCAAAGTTCTCGTTCCAGTAAGGATTCAATGTCTTCTTTATGACGCTGGTTGTGTGAGTCTGGTCCGCATCAACGGTAACGACCGCAAATGGGTCTGGGAGTCTGAAGACATCGCGCTTGGACAGGCCATCGGCGGCGACGACTGTTTCTCTCATAAGCATTCAAAGGGCAGCTCAATTATAATTAGGGGGGCTCACCAGTTATTCTAATCTTCTTTGTACTAAACCCCATCAACGGAAGGACGGAAAAGAGGTTAGACAATGTCATGCGATAATGATTACCAAGACAAAGATGTTGAGGACGTACAAAGTGCCTGCGGCAGGCATGGCGGCACCCAACGATGAATTTACACGATAACAAGACTCTTTCGCGACGTTGAACGGTCGTGCGGGTGGAGGAAGTCAAAGAATGAAGTCAAGTCAAGTGAAGAATCAGAGGGGGAAAGAGGGGGCAAGAGTCTCATGAGATCCATTACTAAATTTGGTAGTCATGCGGGTCTCGTGATCATCGGGGAAACTGGCCCGAGACTCCCGAGCTCAAGCACAAGCAGCCACCTTCAGATTGATTGGATCGAGGTCGCTGCTCGCTGGTTCACTCTCATGTCCTTTGCTCCCCTCCCCGTTCCCTTAATCCCAGAAAATGAAAAGCTCAAAGAGGCAGAGTTGTCTGAGGCTCAGGAGGCAAAGCGCTTGCAAGTCCTGTCGCATTTTGCTGACCCGGAGTACAAGCTGCCCAAAGAGGACAATGCCGAACTCACGGACGACGAGAAAATGTGGTTAGTGAGTCAAAGCTAAAAGAAAACTGTAGTTCAGCCTAATTGACCGAACCGTCTTTTTTTGCAGTCCAACGAGTGTATCTTGAGGTAGCTTTCTCGTCAACATTCGATCACGTAGAGTTTGAACTCAAAAGTCTTCGCACTCAGGTATTTGCGTGCGTCAAAATGGGATCTGTCAACTGCAAAGCACCGCATCGAGGACACACTCAAGTGGAGGCGCGAATATGGTTTCTACACCGGTGCCTTGTCAGCTGAGAACATCGAGCCTGAGGTCCGTCGTCGGGTCGTCTGTCATCGCTCACTGCCATTATTCATTTTATGTCATTGATTGCGGTCTCTGGCGGATTACTGCTATGACAATGCTTTATTTTCTTGTACAGGCGGTGACCGGCAAAGAGATCCTGTACGGCTTCGACAAGAAGGGCAGACCCGCATTTTACATGATCCCGAGCAGACAGAACACCGACGAGCCCCAGTCACAGCTCCGGTTCGCGGTTTGGATGCTTGAGCGAAGTATTGATCTGATGGGTCCTGGTGTTGAGTCCGTCCTTTCTCTTTCTCTTTAACACACGTAAACGCTCGAATCGACTCTCATTTTTTCTCTCCTTCGCTGTGCCGCCATGGTTGTTGCTTGCACTATATCAGATCCCTCGACTTGCTCATCAACTTCGCCGACAAGGCGAAGAACCCTTCCCTCGCCACCGCCCGCCAAATGCTCCACATCATTCAATCGCACTACCCCGAACGTCTCGGCCTCGCCCTCATCATCAACGTCCCCTTCCTCGTTAACGCCTTCTTCAAGCTCATCCTCCCCTTCGTCGACCCCGTCACGCGCGAAAAGATCAAGTTCAATCCGCACGTGTTCGATGACGGCATATTCGCGCGTGACCAGGTGATGCAGCGCTGGTGGAATGGGGAACGCGAGTTCAAGTATGAGCATGAGAGGTATTGGCCGGTGCTTGTGGGGATGTGTGAGGAGAGGAGGGAGTGTATGAGGAAGAGGTGGATTGAGTTGGGGGCGAAGGTTGGGGTGAGCGAGTGGGAGATGAAGAGTGGATGGGAGCAGACTCAGGTGCCGGCGCCACCCCTTAATACCCTTCCTCAGCAGGAGTCTACCTCTGACGAAAGTCAGTGAGACGTACCCTATATCTGACATGAAGCTATTGATTTTGCTTTTTCATTCCTTACCCATAGAGCTTTGCTGCTATTTGCTGTTCGTTTTATCCTTGGAGATTGGTTTGACATGGATAGATGGCATTTCATATTCACATTTTTCGATGAACGAGAAGAGTGAGGCGTTTGAGAGCGTGAAAAAAATGAAAAGGGGACAAGACCCAATTCATGCCTCATTGCTCGCTCTTGATCTTTTTACCTATGGCAATGATGAATGAAGGACAAAAATACGACACTCCAAATCGTACTCACATATGATACATCTCCAAACTCGTAGTCAATCCCAGCTTCCTTCAACTTCCGCTTTTTTTCTGCTTGCCTTTTCATCAGCCGCCTTTCGACTTTCTTCTTCTCTACGTCCGTCCGAGACTTGAACCCAGCGTGTCAAAACCAGCTCATTCAAAAAATAAGTCACCACATACCTTATTATGCTCCTTCCTCGCCTTCCTCACCACTGGGACTTTCCTATACCGCCGATTCGCCCCAACCCACAACTTCGCATGCACCTCCTCCTTCGGCACGGTCTCACACTTCAATATATGCCCCATCAACAGATAATTATCCATCGTCTCCTGCACGATCTGCGCGACGCCCGCGTTCGCGAACTCGATGAAGCCGTAGTGCTTCGACTTGCCGGTGCGCTTGTTGCGGGAGAGACGGAGGCGGGTGACGTCGCCGAATTGGGAGAAGTAGGCGCGCATTTGGTCTTCGTAGAAGCCATGCGGGATGTGGCCGATGTAGAGGACACCGCGTTCGTCGGTCTTTTGAGAGTAAAAAGAGAGTGGGTGAGCGGGGGTCGGTGAGGATTGTAGATGGTGGAAGGAGAACGTACTCGTTGCTTTTTCGCCCTCTCCAACTTTCTTTTTACACTTTCGTCATCTTTTGCAACAGTCGGGAGTTTCCCAACATCCAATGGTGCAGCGTCGACGCCATCGTCATCCTCGTCCGATGAGTCCTCGCCGGACGTGAATCCATGTAGCATTTCGTCCTCATCTCCGTCTTCCGAACCGCTGCTCCCAGCTTCTTCATCCAATTTGACGGGCGAATCGTTTTCTGCCTCTTCGTCGTTGTTGCCGTTTTCACTTTCGGCTTCGGAGATTTCTGGAGGCGGTGTGGGCAGTTTCTTCGACCGCGACTTCGACTTCGTCCTTGCGGTCGCTTTGGATGTCTGTTTTTCCTTTTCTTTCGTCGCCTTCTCTTCATCCTTCTTCTTCCCACCATCCTTCACTTCTTCCTCGCCCGCTTTCTTCCCTTTCTTCACCTTCGATCCCGCACTATCCTCAACCAATGCGATTCCTTCTTCAACGACGCTCGCGACCTCTTTCCCTTTATCCACGACCTCGTCCTTATTCTTGTCCGCCTTCTTCGCCTTCTTCTTCTTCACCACCTTCTCCTCCCCGCCCCCAACACCGTGTTCCTCCACACGCGCATTCTCGTCACCATCATTCTCGATCAAATCGCTTTTCCTCTTTCCCTTTGCCACGTTCACTTTTCGAGCGTCCTTCTTCTTCTCTGCAACAGGTGTAGGTGTGGGTGCAGGAATAACCGGCTCCGTCGAGGTATCCGTCTTCGACTTTTTCGTAGTGGTAGTAGCAGTCGACTTCTTGGGTGGACGTTGAATCGACGCCATGATGTACGTAAATGAGAGCTATACAAGCTATTCGATAGCAAAACGAGAGGGTTCGGGTTCGATTTTTTTTCCCTCTTCAAAGGAATTTCGGGCAAAGCTCAGGAGGAGAATGAAAGGGAAGGGATTTCCTCGTTATTCGTTCGTTTGTCGAAAGAAAGAAAGTTCTTGGAATTTTTGGAGACGGGGGCGGGAGACAACGATGAGATCGACACGGTGGCCGGACGTTTCCGTGTTTCCAAAGATGGTATTCCGATAAACGCGGACAACTCCCTGCTCTTGGAAGCACTTGGGCCAGAAAAAAAGTGGCCGACCACAACTTTTCAACAGCCAATTCCGATACCAAATTATACTTCCACAACTCTGTACACCACCCAGCTAAACCAAGCCTTCCCCAAACGACCCACACGAAAGCAAAAAGAATACGAAATCTGTATTACTTCGACCAAAAAAAAACTATATACAGGAGAAATAAGATTATGATTTAGCCTCAGCTGCGAGATGAACGTCCAATGGGGAACGGGAAGATATGAGAAATGGGGCCCTATTCGTGTACAAGCACAGTCCCGTGTGTCAAAAAAGGAAAGAAGGTAAAAAGCCAGGGAAAGAAGAGGATGAAATGAAATGAAACAAAATGGGAAGAAATTGGAAGGAGAAAGGACGAGGTATGCAACGTGAGGGGAGTCTGAAGGCTGATATGAGTGTGCTGAAGAGATAAGTGAAGAAATGGAGACAGGAGAGAGGAATGATGCGAGACATGAGATGTGAGTGTCATTTTCAGTGTTAATGGGGGCATGAGAATGTGAGAGATGAAGACGAGACGAGACGAGACAGGCCATTACCCGAAAATATGGGGGAAAATTGTGGCGAAGGGGCATGGTTCATCAGAACGAAGAGAAAGGAGACAGTACACGGTAGAATAGCTTAATGAATGTTTCCCAGCGCAGAAAGATTTGTAGGAGATTTTGAGGTGGATGATGGTGAAAATGTCCGTGAAAAAAAGATAGGATAGAGTGTCTTGTCTATGAGCTATTGCCTAAAGTCCAAACTGTCTTGAGATAACCTGTCTTGGGCGGGTGGCGTGAGCATCCTGTTCATCAAAAGGGGAAGAAAAAACTATCGCGTTAGCTTGAGATTGTCAGAAGAGGAGTTCAAGCCACGTACTTGAGCCAAAGTTTTCCATTCCCGCTCTTCTCAACCACAATCTCATACTCGCACTCCGTCTCCTGCCCACCCCTCAGCGCCTTCTGCAGCGCAACCAAACCCTCAGGCGTCCCCTCTCCCTGCAACACCCACTCCCCCACCCAACCGGGATTCATCACCTCTGGCGGCGCCACATACGCATGTGTCGCATCCAAGCTCGCCAGCCACGCGTGCGTCTTCACCCTCGCGAAACCGCTCGGCGAACGGTGCGTCGCGATCGTCGTTGTGAGCGGCATCAACGAAAAGTGCGCTCGGAACGCCGGGAGCGTGAGCCGCAGGCGCGGGTTGACGAACGTCGGGAGGATGTGGGCATAGTAAAAGGGGGAGGGGAGGCTAAGGCTTAGCGAGCCTGCGATGGGTGGCGGTTGAGTTGGGTGGTAGATGGCGAGTTGGTCCCCTGTGAAGACGAGCCAGCGTCTCTGATCCCTATTATCGACCGCAGAAGATTCCTGAGATTCGTCAACGAGGGGCACGTAGCCGAAGTTGCAGACGACGTCTCCGACTGATAGGTTGTCCCAGAGTCCACCTTCGATGAGTTGATCCTCGCAGGCTGTCACGACATCGTTGGTGAAGGTTGAGCAGGGCACAAAGACACGTAAAATAGGGGCACGAGTACGCTTAGCCGCTGCAGGGAGATCGTGTAGCGAGTTGGCACTCGTTGGAGTCAGAGCTTGCCTACTTGGCGCTGGCGAACCAGAACTTCCCAGAGACGATGAGGAGTGGGAATATCTTGAGGATGCGAATCGCCGCTTTGGTGGCTTCAATACTTGCTTGTCAGGTAGGGGCGGTGCGTAGTAGGATGACCGCCAGCTACCAGAATAAACACGTAACGACTTGGGCTCAGTTGCGGGCTGCGGTAATGGCGACGCGTTTCCACCGAAAATTGAAAGGCGAGAGGACGTTCGGTCACGTTTCGGCTTTGGCGGTAGAGATGGTTCGGACATGGTGCTTTCAGAAAACTGCCTACTGTGCTTCTTCCGACCCTTGGATCCCAGAAGAAGCAGACTTGAAGTAGAGGGTGATTGCCGGAGGCCGGGCGAGCAGCGGATTGATGGAGGACTACTAACGCTTTGAGGACGAACGTCCATTGATCTCTGCGCGACGTCGGGGTATGAAAGAGGCGCTGGGAATGTCAATTCTCGAAGATTAGTCAACGAGGCGGATGACGTCGCCCGTGGCTGAAAACCTTCCAAATCCGATGGGCCCGCCTGAGAACTACTGTGGACAAGATTTTGTATGTACAAAACAGCGCGGGAATGGATTCGGGCAAGCGATTGGAGTCGCTTGGTAGTCTGCATTTGCTCCCACGTCGGAAGGTCATTTGACAACACGGATAGGGCATGCATTGGGTAGCGGTGAAGTTGAGTGTCCAATGAGGTGACTATAGGGTAAAATTTTTACGCAGAAATGGATGGATTAGCTACCGAGTAGAGAGGATGAGGGAATCGGTGACTCACCCAATTGACCGAGATCTGCATAGTCAAGTCTAATTGTGTCCTCCCAAAGCCTGTTGTCTTTCCATTTCAAAGCTGAACGGAAACCCGGGATGAACCGTGCAAAGACGGTATGCTTAACGGACGCGTCGAGAAAGACGCGTCTGATCGCGCGAGAGATTGCATTCAAAGCTCGGAAGTCGGTCCAAGCGAGAAAATCGAGCAGGCAGGCCAGGATTTTGCAATCGGAGCAAACCGCGGCTAGGGCGGTCGAACGTGCGCTTGTGATGAAACTCTGCCTGTACGAGCGGGTCGGTGGCGTCGATGTCGTTGAAATGCGGGGTTGTGGGCGACCCCCGGCGAGAGTGAAAGAAGGGGTAGCTCGTCGAGGAAAGGCGTGGAGGGACCTGAGTTCTCTGAGTTCGTCGTCTGCAGCGTGCTCTGAGCGAGGCAAAGGAATCGATGATGCGCCGGCAGCTGGAGTATGATGGACGGTGACTGTTTGGACAGCGACCGACATCGTCGAGGACGAGTCGGCGAGCAGCGTAGAGGGGGATTAATTGAGGGGGAAAGTTAGGAAAGAGCGACGGAAGACGAGAAGCAAGAGGCCTTTTTGACGAATTGACGAAGAGGGTGGATGAGAGGAAGAGAGGAAGGGCCGGAGGAGAATAGCCGACGACGGACTTTCCATCGGCAATCCTCAACTCACAACTCAACTCACTCACGGCGAGCGCCCTTTCCCTCTTTGCTTTGCAATTCAATTCATTTGTGTACCTAAAAATATATTCGTAAATACGCGACTCGTCATCAAATAGCACACTGCAAACCCTACAGCTTTCTCTTTTTTATTTTATTATTAGTATTATTATTTTTTGTGTTATTATTTCTGGACTGCGGTCAGGGATGTGGATGATTTGTCGTCTGTTGTCTTTCGGCGCGCCGAACAGGTCCTCCGAAGTCGTCATGGCTCATGCTCATCATATCATTTATCATTACGTAATTATACCATCCCCGCATTCGACCATCTCCTCTCCATCTACTTCGGCTGCCGCATTCACTATAGCTAAGCCAGCTCACAGTGCACCTCACAACATACATGGATGTATCTATGCAACCCTTTCTTTTCTAGAAAAGAAGGAGAACCTCAGTATGACATGGAATACTGCATCGTAGAAATCCTTCATCGACTTGAAATAAAGGGGGACTGCTTGTGCTGGCGAATTCATGAGAATGACAGCAAAAGAAATATATTGCACCCCGTCACCGTGCTCACTTGCATGCAGCGCAACACGCGATTACCGACACCTGGCTTTTTGGAATCTCATCGATGCCTCGAGTCATGGATACTCGGCAAGACCTGCCTACCCTTCCGAACCCTGCATGTATGTGGATAGTATTAGTAGATACAAAGTTATAACCACTCCATTAAGACAAGTGCTTGGGGACTTCTATGATCATGCACTGTAGTGGCAGTCACTACTGGTAAGAATCGATACTTATCTTACTCACCCGTCAAGCATGCTGGATTGTGCAGTATAAATGCACGGAATGGTCAAGTCAACTGAATATTCTAAGTCTTCAAGTCGTGGGAAGTTCTTCAAATTACATAATAAGGTCGGATCAGCGTGCCTTCCCGCTTCCGCACTTGCGCTTGCACCTGCGGTCCAACTGCAACTTGAACAAGAACTTTGACCTTAAGCCCGCTACCTTCGAACATGGCTAACAATGTGAGCAAGCCAGCCTACTTCCAGATGAAAGGCTTTCCCATGCATTTCATTTAGGAGGGCCTTGAAAGGGCCATCTTCGGTGGCTCCGATTCCGAGCTTTCCGATGAGGAGGATGGTGCGTGTACTTGTTTCTAGTTTCAGGCGCGTACTTACAGAAAGCAAAATACGATTCAGATTTTCAGCAAGAGCGCTCGAGGGTCCCCGCCTCCCCGTCTCCCCTTCACCAGGATGAAGAATCTGCGATGTCTGGAGACGATGACTATGTCCAAGAGCAACGAAAGAAGAAAAAGAAGAAAGGCAAAAGACATGGCGATGGCGACGAGCTCCCTGCACTGAAGAAGCGGAAGCGAAGGGAGCTCGTGGCGGAAGATATAGATTTTGAGAATATGGATCCCGAGCAGGGTACGTGCTACTCGAATGTCGCATTGAAACTGCTACTGAAGGAAGGAGACATTTCGACCATGTAGCACGCAAGATACAACTTGCGATGCAAATCGATGCTATTGCGAAGCCAAAGAAGAGCAAGCGCCCGAAGAAGCGTAAGAAAGATGCCGATGAAGAAGAATTGGATCGCATGGCTGATGAAGAAGTCAACCAACTTAGAGAAGATATGCTACGTGCTGCGGCGGAGGACGACGAGGCCAACCGAGAGAAGCTCCCGGCCACCTCGAAACTGAAGCTGCTTCCTCGCGTGAAGGAAGTCTTGCAAAAGTCTGTTTGATTGTTTCCCATCCGCTAATTATCGCGTATCTCATAGTATCTACCTCCAGATCCGCACTTGCGCAGTCCATCATGGACAACAACCTCTTGGAGGGCGTCCGTCGATGGCTCGAACCCCTTCCAGACCGGTCTCTTCCCGCCCTCAACATCCAAACCTTCTTCTTCGAACAGCTCATAAAAATGTACATCGACACCAACTCCCTCAAAGAATCCGGCCTAGGCCGCATCGTCCTCTTCTACACCAAATGCACGCGCGTCCACCAGCCCATCGCCCGGATGGCCGCGACGCTCGTCACCGCCTGGTCCCGGCCGATCATCAAACGCAGCGCCTCCGCCCGCGACAAAGTCATCCCCATCGCCGAGCAAGGCGAGCTTGTGCGCGGACCGCGTCTGAACACGATCCTCGCCCGGCCGCAGCTCGACGAGAGCGGGCGGGTGCGCGAGCAGAGGAACAAGTCGGTGGTGGCGATTCCGTCGCAGGCTGGGTTCAGGGAGTACAGGATGGCGCCGAAGATGGAGCAGGGGCTCGTGAAGAACGTGGCTAGTGTTAGTAATGATATCGAGAGGCGGAAGAGGACGGCGGAGAGGATGAGGATGTTCATGAAGAATGCACCGAAGAAGGTTTAGGCGCGTTTTGACTTTCTTTTTTCTCCTCGTTTTGATAGTTTAATCTATTTTTTATTCTTGTCCTTTTATCGAGTTGTATCCCTTCCGCACGCCCGGAACTCTCTTTCAATATAGAGGTTTCATTCCTGCGCTTCTACGGCCTATCTACGAACGATCGCATTCGGAATACCACGGGTAAAGCCCCTTGCGCTTTATCTTGAGTTCCCGGGCCCTTCAATATTCAAACAATCGAATTCCTTCTCTTCTGCAATTGAACGGATCACCTTTCTTCTACCGCAACGGCCCGGAAGAACGGGACTCCAGACTCTTCTCATCCATCGAATGCTACCCGTATTAAATCCTCAGAAGCAGCTGCGTGAGCTCAAGATAAGAGTTATAGTCTTGGCCTTAACTCATGGTGCCAGAGCAGGCTGGTCAGACGACCCCTTACTACTGCTACTATGATCGCTATTAATAGTAGACGGTACGATTCGTAAAAGCACTCGTGATACTCACGCTGTCTCCAATGGAAATGAATGTACGAATGAATGTCTGAAGAAAGAGTGTGTCCTTATCGTCATTCATTACAATATATCGATATCAATATCAATATCAATGCGTGCCAGTGGATTTCTAGTCTTTCTGTTCTTCTGTTCTTCAATCTCAGACTCGATCTATCCACTCCCCGCGCTCGCCTTTCGATCTCTCAATACCAATAGCAACAACAACAGCCTCTGCTCCTTCTCTCTCAGACTTGACTTACACCCAAAGTTGAGATGAATCCAAAGACGCAGGATCCATCGACCCATGTCGAGGTCAAGGTCGAAGCGGCGGTAGCGACGGCGGCGAGCGACTCGGAGGCTAGCTCGGTCGTCTCTCCGGATGAGGTCCTCCTCGCCCAGCTCGGGTACAAACAAGAAGTATGTCACGAAATTTAGTATTTTGGACCTTGAAGCTAATAACGAATACGCCTTTCTTTCTCTGTTTGGGTCTTTTTTTCCTTGCTGAATTGGATCGATGATGTGCTGTAACACTGTAACAGTTCAAGCGGCAGTTCAACAAGTTCGAGTTGTTCGGTATTTCGTTCAGTATAACGGGCCTCGTGCCCTCACTTTCGTGAGTCCATGTAGAAGAAAAAAACTTTCGGTTCTCCGGGAGACTTGCAGAACCATGGACAACACTGAGATGAAAAGGCTGACCTACCCTTGGTATTTTATTTTTTATTTTGCTTTGGAATCGTAGGTCCGTGTTGGTGTACGCAATACCGAACGGAGGGACGTCTGCAATGGTCTGGGGAGTGAGTCACAAATCATGATGACTGCACTTGATGATCACTGAACAAAAAAAACACCCTGTCAACCAACGACTGAAAAGTGGGCAGTGTGCGCGATCATGGGAGTCAACACGGCTCTCGCCATGGGCGAGCTCGGGTCTGCCATGCCCACTTCAGGCGGGCTGTACTACTGGACCTTTATTTATTCCCCGCCAAAGTGGAGGCGGCTGTTATCCTGGATGGTTGGCTGTGAGTCTTCCGGGATCTCCGTCCCAGAGTTTTGTCGAATGAATGAGTTGTAGATGCGAATACGATCGGGCTAGTGGCTAGCGTAGCGTCCGTTGAGTGGGGGCTTGCCGTTCAAATCATGGCTGCTGCCAGTATTGGGTCGGACATGCGCTTTGTCCCATCTACGGGACAGACATAGTGAGACATTAGTCTCTTCATTAGCCTATCCAGAACTAATGAGCGTTCTTTAGTGGGGTGTATGCGGCAGCTTTGGTCTGCCATGCTGTAATTGCGAGCTTGTCCACCAGCGTGATGGCTCGACTGCAAAAAGTCTACATCACTCTCAATATCCTGTGAGCCTGCCAAAGGCTGGGGGTCCCCTGCGCTCACACCGTTTCAGGTTGTTTCTGGCGGTCATTGTTGCTGTGCCTGCTGCAACACCTCCCGAGTTCAAAAACTCCGCGAAGTTTGCTCTGGGAGGTTTCAATAATTGTTAGTACGAGCGAGAATAACAACAACAACATTCTCTCACCTGTTGTATGTATGTTCCACAGTCAATGGCTGGCCGAATGGATATGCGTTTGTTTTGAGTTTTTTAACGCCTGTATGGGTATTGTGTAGGTACTTTTGGCACGCTTATAGACACGGAATCACGGTCACTGAAATAATCTCAGGTGTATACGACTCACCAGTCCACATCAGCGAGGAAGCGTCGAATGCCCGTATAGCAGTTCCCTTCTCTATCGTTGCGTCAGCAATTGTCTGTGGAGCGTTCGGATGGGGTACGCCCTGAATATCCAAGTTGACTCGCTATTGACACGCTGATGCTCCTTTAGCCGTTAACATGGTTCTCGCCTTCAACATGGGCACCGATCTTGAAGGTATCATTTCCAATGCAGCAGGGCAGCCTTTCGCTACGGTTAGTTCCTCAAAAAAAATTGGACTCCCAAAGATGGCTGATACCGTGTAAGATCCTGTTCAATAGTCTCGGAAAGCGCGGGACGCTTGTTATTTGGTCGCTCGTCATTCTCGTCCAGTTCTGCATGGGGTCAAGCATAGTGAGAACGTGTCTATTGTAAATGGGCGAATTAGTGTTGACTTAACCATGAACAGCTCCTCGCTTCGTCAAGACAAACGTTTGCATTTTCTAGGGATGGTGGCCTCCCTTTCTCCAGGCTCATTTCAACCGTGGTCCCATATACGAGGACGCCCGTTTACGGCGTTTGGATCGCCGCTGCAGCTCCGTTGGTCCTCGGATTATTGGCATTTGTGGGGCCACAAGCCATAACAGCTGTGTTTGCACTGGCAGTTGCTGGTCAAAATGTAGCGTACTCGATCCCGATCCTTGCGAGGATCATGTCGAGAGTCAACTTCAGGCCAGGGCCCTTTACACTTAGAGTATTTGTGAGTGATCAGAGTTGGTTATTGTTCAAGAATGGCATGAATCGTTGGTGTGTTTATCAGAGCCTGCCGGTTGCGATCCTGGCGGTCGCCTGGATGTCGTTCACGTCTATTATCGTTATGTTCCCGGCAACTCCAAAGACAAGTCCTGATGAAATGAATTATACCATCGTGGTTTTAGGAGCAGTCCTTGGATTGGCCCTAGTGTACTACGCATTTCCAAAATACGGTGGTAGATACTGGTTCAAAGGCCCGATCAAGAATATTGACGCAGCAATGCTCCGAGCTCTCGAGGATAAAGCGGGCACAAAGATTGATTCAGAGGAGATGGATCTGACAGTCGAGAAACCTAGTACAGATTATGTAGCATAATAAAATGTGTAGAGTGTTCGTCCTGGATGATGATGTTGATCTGACTGGAGAGTTGGGCGGTCCCAAATGAAGTCAACGACATGGATGGTGTCAGGAGAAACACCAAACAAATTATTAAAAGCGAAAGAGCCTGAGATTTGATCACGTGGCAGGTTACGCGTCCTCAGAGAACGTCGCGTTTCCCACTTGCGTCAGCTCTGCAACTTCAGCTCTTTGCCTTTTGCCACTCCCTTTCCCCCAAACCATTATCTAGAGAGGCCAGATTCTGGTCTGATAGAATTTTAGACGACCATGGTGTGTGGAACTCTAAGTTTTGAGCCATCTGACGATTTACTTACTTATATGCGCCTTCAGGGGAACAACGCTTCTGGTATGACGCCCCAGGGCGGCTTCCCTCCAAATCAAGGAGACAAGGACAAGTCGAAGGAGCAGAAGAAGAAGTGGGAGCCTCCTGTACCGACCCGTGTTGGCAAGAAGAAGAAGAGGCGCGGCCCGGCTTCAGCGGCGAAGCTTCCCCCTGTATACCCCACTACCCGGTGTCGCCTCAAAATGCTGAAGATGGAACGAATCAAAGATTATCTATTGCTTGAAGAAGAGTTCATCACAAACCAGGAGAGGTTACGGCCGGAGAATGCGCGGGAGGAAAAGAACGAGGAGGATAGGTCGAAAGTTGACGACTTGCGTGGAAGTCCGATGGCTGTTGGCACACTTGAAGAAATCATCGACGATGACCACGCTATCGTATCCACCTCCTCCGGCCCCGAATTTTACGTTTCAATAATGAGCTTCGTGGACAAAGATGCTCTCGAACCTGGTTGCTCCATTTTGCTACATCACAAGACGCAGGCCATCGTCGGTGTTCTGGAGGATGACACAGATCCTATGGTCAGCGTAATGAAACTCGACAAAGCACCGACAGAGAGCTACGCAGACGTTGGTGGGCTTGACCAGCAAATCCAAGAAATTAAGGTTTGTTATTATCTTACTTTCGCCACAGTAATTCCACTGACGCTCGTGGTTCCTCAGGAATCTGTTGAACTACCACTTACGCATCCGGAGCTTTACGAAGAAATGGGCATCAAACCTCCCAAGGGAGTCATTCTCTATGGTGTACCGGGTACTGGAAAGACGCTACTGGCGAAGGCAGTCGCCAACCAAACGTCTGCCACGTTCCTACGTGTTGTTGGCTCTGAACTTATTCAAAAATACTTGGGCGATGGTCCGAAACTCGTACGGGAGGTATTTCGTGTCGCTGAAGAGCATGCCCCTAGTATCGTCTTCATCGATGAGATTGACGCTATTGGGACGAAGCGGTAAGTACACCGCACCCTTACAGTGCGATATGCAGGCAACTTGACTTATTTCAAGGTATGACTCGACATCCGGTGGCGAACGTGAAATTCAACGTACAATGCTGGAACTGCTCAATCAGCTAGACGGCTTCGATTCACGAGGAGACGTCAAAGTGATCATGGCCACGAATAAAATCGAATCATTAGATCCCGCACTCATCCGTCCCGGACGAATAGACAGGAAGATTGAATTCCCTCTCCCTGACGTGAAGACGAAACGGCATATTTTTAGGCTACATACGTCACGGATGCATATGAGCGAGGACGTCGATCTGGAGGAGTTCATTATGGCGAAAGATGAGCTCTCGGGTGCGGATATCAAGGCTGTGTGTACCGAGGCTGGACTTTTGGCGCTGCGGGAACGTCGGTTCAACGTCACGAAGGCGGACTTCACGACGGCGAGAGAGAGGGTGCGTACTACATTCTTAGATGTTTTTCCAAGTCACAATGCTAATTCTTGGGTTCTGATACTTAGGTATTGTATAAGAAGAACGAGGGCGCGCCGGAGGGTCTCTACCTTTAATTGTCTTCCATTTGTATTTTCTACGCTATGCACGTATTATTTCCTTGACCGCAATTTTTTATTTTGCTTTGATCATCTCTTCTCCATTCGAGTCTTTGGTCCAAAAAAACATTTTCGGGATCAAGACAATTGAAACCGTTAGACCAATCAAGAAGACCAACGTTCGGAGGTCCAGTACTTGTGATCGAGTTGACGTATCTCAGAGTACTGTATCATAGAACCGAACCCGGCCCGACGGAGGCGGAAAGAAAAACGAAGAGAATTGCAAGTCAATAATAACTTGGACAGCACATCCAGTTTCGCTTCGACGGCGGGAAAATGGAGAGGAAGATAGAGAGGAAGAAGGCTCGTCATCATGATCCAGCCACCGTCAACTCGAGGCGTACACAATTATAAGTCAGCCATGTCATATCATATCATATCGTACCGCCGAAGGCCTGTGTACATGTACATGTCTTCCGATATTAATTGCACTTGCCTCCGTTTCCCGTTTCTAATGATTTCTTCCCTCGGAATCAGTCGCGGTGATACGATGCGATGCGAGGTGATACAGTGATACACACCGATCTTAATTCGGTCCGACCGGAGATGAAATGAGTGTAAACAAAGAACATAGAGCAGAGAACAGAGAACTACGGATACTTATTGTTGTGCACGGAATCCACGGGTCTTTAGAAGAAAGTCCGACCTACATCCAACCCCCCCCCCCCCCCCCTCGGGCTTAAACAAAAAAAGACGCATTGGCAACCCAGGCTTTTCAATATTGAACACAAAAAACCATCGCCAGCCAACTCAGAAGCGATTCTTCTGGGATGTTCTCCCCCATTTTTTTGTTTATGCTTGTCCTGTCTAAGAGAGGCAAGGCGAGACGATCTTGGAATGGCCGGGAATGAAATGGAATATTAATGGAGATTCGGACGACTAGGGATTCGCACTCGGTCACTCGTAGTATACGTCCATGTACATATATACCACTGGTACTATGCAATATTGATGAGTGGAACCCTTCCAGGACTAAACTAGTAAATGTGGTTGTGATTGTGATTGTGATTGTAATTGCTAAGAAGTAAGAAGTAAGAAATAAAAAGTGCTAGTACCATTGGCATTGATAATAGGCGTAAGAATGACACGATGAATTGAAGCCTGAGAAAACTTGGGTGACAGGACACTAATAGTAGTAGTAGCAGGGTACTGATGAATATGATGGGTAATGGATACGGGAACAGGAACAAGTACAGGTACAGATGTTGAGAGAGAGAGACAAGTGAGACTAGGGATGTTAACCATGATGATGATGGAAGTAGACGTGGACGGGGTACTAGTTGAATACATTTCGCGTGTGCCGCGGAGAGACGATGTGTCGGGTTACAGTTACGGACTTTGAGGAAGAAGAGGGGAGGCATAAATAAGAGGATAGCCTGGGGAAAAGAGAGAGAAAAGGAGATGGAGACAGGGGAAAGGAGAGTAGGACTGTCCGTGCTGGGAGAGGCCTCGGGAGGGAGGGTGAGAGTGAATGTGGGTGTGGGTGTATGCGGGGTAGGGCGAACGCGGGTACTGTGGATTCGTTAATATTGATATCGACATCGACGCAGACAAAGGTTGGACGGGGAACGAGAAAAGAGCTGCGTTGAGTGTTGAGTGTTGAGACGAGTCCCCGAGTCGCCAGGCCTACAGAAGAGGAGAGGAGAGGACAAGTCAAAATCATGTCTCGAATCCGAAAAAAAGTGGACTCACGTACCTGTACCCAAACCCAAACCTGTATGCAAGCCTCGTCTTACCACAGCCATCACCAACACCCAACCCAACGTAGTCTTACACCATTCAGCAATCAGTACCAGCACCAGCCAACCCCATCCGCCCCTTCCATCTCAACGACCCACTGGCAGCCCCACCGCCTCCAACGCCCCCAACCCCAACCTCCCAACCCTCCCAACATCAACCCCGACCACCTCTCCAAGCCTCAGCACCACCTCCGGCGCGAACTCGTTCAGCACAAGCAGCGCCGCGGGGGCCGCGACAGCGAGGGAGACGGCTGCGATGGCGAGCGGGCTCACCGCGCGTTCCTTACCGTTGGTGGAGGACTCGGAGGCGTAGTCGGTGGGGTCGTAGGAGAAGTCCGGGTGGACGTAGATGTTGAAGGGACGCATTCCCATTATAGTTATAGTTTCGGTGGTGGGAGGGAAGAGCGCTGTGTGCGCGCGTGTTATAGGAGAAGAGAGGGAGAGGATGTGTTCCCGACGATGAACGGGGGTATGGTCTGTCTGGTCTGGTGGTATGGAGAAGAGGGGCCGAGGATTAAGTACTCTGCACTCTGCACTCCGTCAACCCACTAGTACTCGAGTCGCTGGTTCCGTTCCGAAAGAATGCCGAGCCCAACTCAATAGCGCTAGGAAAGGAGGGAGAAGGGAGAGGGGGTGAACAATAAGCACTTTGTAGACTTGGACTGGACTGGTCTGGTCTGGACTAAAGGGAAGCGTGTGGCTTGATACCATGCACCCACCTAGCTGAAGAATTGATAGCTGATTTTCTTCAAAAAAAAAAGAGCTGGCGTCGAGGTTGCACTAATAAAGCCTAATGGATTCCGACGTCGACGTCCTGGCCTCCCGATGTACGCGTACGTGGGCTGAGATTAGGAGATGGTCTCAGGTCAGGTCTGGTCTAGGGACACGTCCGTTGTGGTGGATGTCAACCTTAGCTTTAGTACTAGTGTTGCTGTTCAGTGCTCTTGTGTCGTGTCTCCGAGGGCTCGGACTTGACGACCGTGGGTGAGGGGGTAACTGGAGGGCAGGGGGCGAGGGAGGGGGTGTACACGTAGCCTTGACCTCCTTGGTATTTATATACACTACGGGCTAAATGCCAAACGCTGTGCAGAGGCAGAGATGGAGATGGAGAATGTTCAGGTCAGGATGCTACGCTAGCCTACGTTTCGTAGTTTCAGTTTGTCACTGCCAAGGGTCGTCGCCGAGGGTCCGAGGGTCCGACGTCCGACTCCGATGCTGAGACGGGGACGGGTGCCAGCTAACGCTAACGATAGATGTGGATGTGTGGATGATGATATGGTGGCTGAGTGGCTCTTGTCCAAGATGATCGGTGATCGGTATTCAAGACAACGTTGACCGTCAACGGGAGGTGAAACTGGGATGTTTTGTCCCGAACTCGTCGGCGGTGGATGGATGGATGGATGATGGTGATGGGAGGCGCTGAGCTGAGCCTGATACTGATGAAGTACTTGATAGCATTTATATACGCGTGAAATCCGAGAATGCATTGATATCATTGATGTCTGTTCTTGTCTATTTCTCTTTTCATTGACTCGCATGAACCGGGCCATCCAAAGAGTCAGCAGTCAAACTTGGAATCGATTCATCCTCGAGGACAAGAACGGACGGAACGCAGACGCAGACGCAAACTCACACAACGGAGATCGCCGGCATAATTCATACTGTCGATCAATCTCCCTTTTATATCCAACACAAAACATCATATTCATGATATCACATGCAATATTAATCACACCGCATACATTCATTCTACTGTACATCCCCCGCATTCATTCAAAACGTTCTTAAATGAAAGGCCCCCCTCTCTATCTTAGTATCTACCTCCGAACTTCCAAGTCCCTTCCAAGTACGCATACATTAAAATCCGAATCGATATAGACGATCGCTGGACTGGATTGGATTGGAAGTAGACTGGACCGATGGTGTATTGTACTCTCCGAGTCCGATCGTATCATTCACGCACTAGCTCTGACACCAGCCTTCAACCCCGTCTCCGCCAGCCTCCTCTGCAACACCATAATCGCCAACGCATACTGCTCGAACTGGTCCTTCGACACGAACAACAAAGCCTGGCTTAGCACAGCTTTCAGTACCTGTGCGCCCATACCCTGTATTGTTCGCCGTCAGCATCAGCGTTAGCGTCAGTCGGTCAAGATTAAGGTGTCAGGGGAGTTAAAATAGGTGAATGCGTGCGAGATGGGAGGTTGAAAGGCAGGAATGGTAATGATTGGATTGGATTGGATTGGATTGGATTGGATTGGAACGGGACGCACCTGATACCAGCCTAGGAACCCTTCGTCCTTCAACACGCCCTTGAGCAACGAGATCGCTCCCCCTTTCTTCTTTGTCTTCTTGGGTGCTGACCCTGGCGCTGGCAGCTCAGACTCAGGCTCAGGACTCTCTTCGTCCTCGTTCCCAGCTTGCATCCTCACTTTCGCCATGATGTACGGATACGTGACCTAACGCATATGCATCAGCTCATGCCCTCCATTCTTCAAAGATCCAAAGACCCAAAAAACCCAAAGACCCCGAACGCCAGAAGAAAAAAAGTCTTCTCACCACAGTAGCGAGCGTCTTACTCAACGCCCCCACGAAGAAACTCTGCCAGGGACTCAACTTGGCCTCAGCGCCTCCGCCTCCGCCTACACTCGCGCCAGCACCCGCCCTCTCCTTCGCAAGCACCAACACCCCCTTCACGCGCTCGAAAACGCCGTACGTGATCGCAGGGTTCACAGTGAGCACGAGGCTCGGCTTCAGACCCAACCACAGACCCGTGACACCCTCCCTCTCGACGATCTCCCTCCCGACGGCTAAGAACGAGTTCGAGTCCGAGTTGGAGTTGGAGCTGGAGTTGGAGGGAACGCCTGGACGCGCGGAAGAGGACGGGTCGGCGACGGCGTTGTATGCGGGCTTCTCTTTGGAGACTTCGGAGGGAGACGAAGGTGCCGGTCCCTGTCCCGGTGGGCTCGAGCTCTGCGTCCCGTGCGATACAGACTCTTTTATCTTCCCGACCTGCTGTCTCGTCGCTATAACGGAAACGGGGATAGTGAAGATCTGAGCGAGCGCGCCGGCGAGGGCTCCTAGGAGAAGTTCCATCGCTGTTGAGATCGAAGCTGCTTTCTTCCCGCCGCCGCCGGAGGCCTTCGTGAGGCGCTTGAGGTACGCGCCTCTCACGAGGGAGTAGAAGAAGAAATAGGCGTATTCTATATATTATGAGAGAGCGAAAGAGAGCGAAAGAAAAGAATATGTCGGAATTTAGTTGAATGACTTGGAGTGATGAAGGGAAAGGGAAAGAGAAAGGACCCACGCGTTGAGAACGTATTCAGCATACTGGCCCCAAAACCATTATAGAACGCCGATATCCCCTCCTCCTTCAGTATCTTCGAAAGCAGCTTCACCAATGACGTCTTCCCAGCGCCTCCAGACGCCGGGGTTACCTTACTTCTCTTCGTAGCCTGAATGCGCGTCTTTACTCTAGGGTATTCCGGATACCAAACCGCGAAAGGGGAAGGGGGGGGGGGGGATAGAAAAAGGGTCAGATACGTACGTCGGACGGGGGATTGGTACGGAGGGTGGCGTACGTGTCAAGTGGGTAGACGATGCTGTGGGTCCCCGTTAGTATCGTGCATGTTGTCGGTCGGCAGTTGGAATGGTCGGCCAGACAAAGATACGTTCGATATGTCGTTTTGGGAAGTCGGTGTCACGATAAATGTTATGCAGTTTGGACGGGACGAAGTCGGGTTTGAGCGGCGGGGAAGGGGGAGGGGGGGGGGGGGTGTCGTATACATGTACGTTTCGTTTCAGCTATCTAAGTTGAAAGGACGTGGGTCGGGACGTACGCATTGCTGAACACACCGCCCAACGCACCGGCCAGCGCGTACCCGAAGGGCGTAAGCTGCTGAGTCTGAGCTGAAGCGTCTTTGCTGCTCATTTCGCAGGATTTTATTTTGTAGTCGGGTGCTCGTTGAGACGTGCAGGAACTCTAGAACTTTGGGTCGTCGTTCTGCTCTTTGATCTGGCCTTGCCTTGCTTAACTTGAATTGAATTGGATGTGGGTGGAGCCGTGAGAGCTTTGAATTGGATGGATCAAGCTTCAACTGTTGTTGCCTTCAGCTCTCGCAAAAGGCTGTCAGTCAGTACTTGAGCTAAGCAGTCGTGCAGGATATTCGACAATTACAGTAGTACGATGGAAGTAGAAAGAGGGAGGAAGATAACCGGGTAAGAGCATGGTATTGTATTGAATGGCTGCTGACCGTGCGGATGATGCCAGAGTCGGGAATCGGAATCGGGCGTCGGCGACTGACTTTTGTCCAATCGAAAGAAAACATGTGATAACGCGATTATCATCTCAAACTCTCTTGCACGGCGCACTGCAACTGTCCAGCACTTTGCGTTCACATCGTCATCATCATCATCGTCACCGAACAAACGAGCACAAATCAACATCATGAACATGGCTCTCGATTTCAGCATAACCACACGTAACGACTTCTGACGGTGATGGCAGCAACGTCGGAGCCAAACTTTCCTGAAGGCCTTTCCATATCTCCTCTCACCACAACTCCGTCCACCACTGGCAACGGTACCGATGTTTCAATCTTTGACGATTTCAATGAACGCGAGGCTATCGAGAGATATGGGATTGCAGGAAGGATATGGTATGTAAACTCGCGAAATTTCTTGTGTCGATGGGTTGCTAATTCGATATGAACATACATGCTAAAAGGGAAGCTGCCTATCTCATGAATACCTATTTCACTCTTTCTTCAACGCAAATCGCGCCGAATCCAAGACCAGAACAAGAACGCGGAGGCGTAGAGAAAAAGCCTACACCGCCGGAACTCGAGCTTGACCCTCTATGTACGATCTTCAACGATCACGATCACGATTCTGGATATCGGACCTGCGTCGTTGAGCTAGGCTCTGGGACGGGATTCGTTGGTCTGCATCTCGCGCGACTCCTCTCCTCGAAGTCCAGCAGATTCTCCCTCTCCCCAGCAGGACAGGTGCCTTTGGTTATATTAACCGACCTGCGAGAGGTTTGCCCGTTACTCGAGGAAAGGGTGAAAAGGGATTGGAAAACCAGGCTCAGCTTGATCGACTCGGGGCAACGAGGTGGGACTCGGAGTCTTGATGTGGACGTGCGCGTCGTTCCTTTGGCTTGGGGCCAGACATCTGAGGTTTCGAATTTGGAGGTTGTTCTTGGTAGTACCAGTGATAAGTCAGAAGGTTTGAAAATCTCACATCTCGTTTGTAGTGATCTCGTAAGCTCTTGCCAATTTATTACTCTTGTCAGTCGGAACGCTACTCACCAACGTCGTTCGCAGGTCTACTTCCCGCATCTTCTGGCCCCTCTTTTACGATCACTCATCCAATTGACTTCTTTGCAATTCTCATCGCGAGAGGCGAAGGAGCAGACAGAAGTTATCATCTCCTACAAAATACGTAGTCTCTCAAAGGAGTCGGCCTTCTGGTCAGCATTTGGGCTTTGGTTCTCTTACCATCCAGTCCTACTTCGCGAAAAGCCCGAGAAGCATCTTTCAATCTCGTCAGAGAGCAGTGGTTGGCGTACTTTCGGACTGACGGAAGTGACTTCGTTAAGTCTCGGTGGCGAAGACGAGGCATTTGTTTTCATCGCAAAACGAAGAGTTGAATCGTGGGACTGGGACGTTCCCGAAAGCGACGAGGAGCTGATGACGGGAATCGGAGCGCAAAACATCCAAATGCCGAAAGGCGACGATACATTCGAGACTCTTCTCATGATGCGCATGCTCGTAGACGATGACGGCTAGCGGCCCAGACCCTCAATTGCGATCGTGATCGGATACCATGGGTGTGGGTACGCAGGTACGCTATGGCTGGGTGCTTCGTGATTTAATGAAGGCAGAAGAGATAGCATTCGAAGGATCTATTTCCAATGCACACGCGGCACTTTTTCATCGATACCGACAACACGGAGAAGAGGAAGGAGAGCAGAAAAAATACAATGCCGGACAACATAATTCTACATTCGTCAATCAATCGTTTCACCAAATGCCTAATACGAAACTTTCCGGGAGTCAAAAAAACAGCAGAACAAAGCACCTCGAGCACACAACGTCTGCTTGCAAAATAACGCACATTCATCCTTCAAACACGAACCCGAGCCACTTACACACACACCAGCATATCCCAATCGCGATTTCCCATCATGGCGCACACCCTGCATGCACCCAAACTCTCCTCTCATAGCTTCTGAGGGATCCCCGAAAGCATGTCATTACTCGATTCCTTTCATGATATATAGATGCCGATCCCTTGACATGATTGAAGGATCTCAGAAAGTCTCTCCTAGAGGTGCGCCGGCGCGGTCGGATACAGCTATGAAAATATCGCGGTCAGTCGACTGCCAAGCTATAGCAAAGGGGTCAAGATGGTCGTACGTTTTACCGTGTCAGCGTCGCGTTGCCGGAACGTTTCTCCAAGAGGCGCTCCTACACGGTCAGATACAGCTATGACATTTTTACAGTTATTGGCCCGCCCCAAAACCAATGAAAGTTCCGAACTCACGGCTTATCGACTCAACATCACGGTTTCGGAAGGTCTCGCCCAGTGGCGCTCCAACACGGTCTGATACAGCTAGAAGAAGGGTCGTCTATTGTTACTCGTGTGAACGCGAACACACAGGGAGCTGAAGAGCGTACGTTTGATCGAGTCTACGTCCCGTTCTCGGAACGTGGTGCCCAGAGGGTCGCCAATCTTAGCTACTCGCAGCCGTTGATAGGTTAGGAGCTGGTGGCACAAGGTAGCTCTGAATACTTGCCTTCACGCTTGCGGAACGTCTCCCCCAAAGGGTCGCCGACTCGAGCTGTAGGATTGCCTAGGATCAGCGCTGGTTTTCATCTGTAATTGGCCATTCGACTCACCCTCACGGCCCTTGAAAGTCTGCCCTAATGGTGGACTGACAACTAGAAGAGAGTGCGGATGTTAGTGTTAGAACTTCTACGCCAGGCTTATAAGCTTTTCGACCTTACCATCGCTCACAACATCTGCTCTCGGCATTGGAGCAGCCAGCACCAGCCCAATCGTCGACAGAAAGATTACGCGGCTGAAGAGCATGGTCACGGAACAAGACAAGTCGCTTTGTTAAGACAGTGAAGGGAAGAGGGGAAGAAAGAAGGGAAGGAAAGCAGGATCGTTGCTCCCAAGCACACGAGCAGCTACTTAAAGCCCCAATCCGCAACTTATAAAATAGCGAGTTGGGTGCGGGTGCGTGAGCACGCACAAACCAAAAAACGTACCGGCACCCTTCCCCCCACCTACGTTTCCCTCGATCTATAATTCCGAGCATTCCTCTTGAATGTGCCCCCCAACCCGCCTGGGAATTCGGTCCGCTGCTTGGAGCTCGTACCGTGCGTCAAGAAGTGCCGAGGGAAAACACACCTGTGGGAGATTTTCATACGAGTTCCGTAGCTCTCAGCGAGGAAGCGCGAAGCCGATGAGACGAATGAGAAGGCATGTTATTGTCTCGGAAGCTATCGATATAATTGCGATTTTGGGTCGGCAGACTGCGCTTTTTTGCATGCACAAGACTTACTATCTCCGGAAATTAGGCCGTTTTCCGGGTAAAAGGTCCTAATTTGTGTCCTCGATCCGATCGAGAGGAGACAAAGATCGTTGTAGCCAAATTCGCCACACTGGGGGAAGCTGCTGGACTGAGGTCATCTTGTTAGTGCTGCTCATTCGAAGTCAATTATGCCATTCCGCAGCAAGATTTATGGGAAAGCATCGGGAGTCGTTTGAGGAATGGAGCAAAGGCGAACACGCGTACGTATGACAAACAGTGAGAACAACTCTCGCGGTGCTTGTTCGATCCCTTCCTCCTCCATATATGCACTCACGCTCGTTGTGGTCCTCCTTAGTCAGGCAGCGAGGTTAAATCCACCACTTATGCCTTTCTCTAGTCAAAGACGTACTTGTTCGTATTCCCGTCCGGAGGCTTTTTTATTTCTCAAGGGGAAGAAAGAAGAGATCTCCAAACCGACTCTCGGTGGACTTAGTGCGTGTAGTATCGAGCGTTGCTCCCAGGCTAGGGCTGGAACATGCCGAACGAGTGCAGCGTATGCCCTCTTTCCCCGTTATGGGATGCGTCGCCGCCTTCAATTAGGACATCTCGGGATGCTGTATATGCGCCGCTCTACCACCTAAGTAACAACGACCGAAATGCTATACTCTATTTGCCGTATAAGGGGGTCGTTCTCGGACGAAAGAGGTGCGGTGCTTTTGTAGGAGTTTGGTATGCAATGAAGTTACGTGGTGAGCGACGGAATGGGAGCGAGGAGAATGTATTCTTGCGTCTCGACCGGTCGATTGCGCAGGAGTTTTTTTCCATCTCCCTCCCCGCGAATGGGGTACGCGTGTGCGTTTGCGTCCATGGCGCGCGAAAAAGTAATGGGAGAAGGTTGCTTGAAGGAGGTTGCTGCGGGGTTCCGCTGTATGAACACGAGCTCTCGATTCCTGTTATGTCTTTCTTGGTTCAAGCTGATGTCCATGGGTCATTGGTTGAGCGTATATGATTCTCCTATTGCTAATGGCTTATACAGACAAGACATAATTTTGGAGAGCTTGGTCACTTGAGCTTTACAGAAGTGTGTGTTATGTTTTCACGCCGTGTCGAATAAGGAATAAGTCATGTACTTTAATATAGTGTTACCAATGGTACGGTCAAAAGGAGACCCGCGCATCGAGTTCCAAGTAATAATATCGTCTAATAGGTATCAAGGCACTTCACAGCCTAGGAAGAAGTTCATGAATCGACGTGATGGCGGATTGACTCAATAACCTGACGACATTTGTAGGCTTTCGTTCCCGACAAATAGTATCGAACGGGTAAAGCGGCCATCGTGTGTGATCCTGAAAGAAACAAATAACAATGTCGCTGCTTGAAGCAACTAGCCCCAAAGCTGATCAATGCCTACGGTCGCTAGCCTCATGCTTATGAGAAACGGATGTTCGGTGCTTTGTTTTGAATCCTTGAATATGATGTCGTGGGGATGGAAAATTGATACATTTTCGCGACTGTTGCAAGTTCATCACTTCCATTTCCAAAGTTAAATCTTGCTGAGACATGTAAAAGAGAAATCAGTTTTGTGGTATGATGACCAACTTGAATAGTATACATCCTCGACTTTTGTCCACTTCCTTTTTACCCTATGAATGCTTATCCTGGTTTGTCGAGACTATGCAAGCTCAGCCCAAATCTCCAAGCATTCATGCCTACTTCTTCGCCTTCAAGTGACCCACCAGTTCCTTTTGCAACTCCCTTTGCCTACGTGCTTGTTCGAGGCTCTCCTGTGATCGCAGCTCCGCAACAACGTCTCGCGTTTTACCAAAGTACACGTCCTGTAGTGTATTGCGCATGCGCAGTTCTTGCTCTTCTACCATCCGCCCGGTGTTGGCAACATGTGAAGATATATCAGCGAGTGGATAGTCTTGCTCGATCTGAAGGCAAGAGAAAGCGAGAATAGTGGAGTATTGGATACCATTTATGTGTTTCATAGGAGATCAGGAGAAAATACGTCAGCGAATGGCCCTCGAGAACAAACGAGATTTGACTTGCCTGCCTGGTCATGCTCCCGCTTAACGTGATACTTCCCGTCCCCGGGGCACTCTCCTCCGCATCGTTATCATCCGCCTCCACATCGATACTAGCACCCAATCCTCCAGATCCAGATTTCTGCACCCGACTTTGTGTTACAAGATGTAGCATGACGGTGCTCGTGAGTTTGTAATGTGCCGTCCGCCCGCGTTCAGAAGCTTCGAATACGTGTATTGAGTCCCAGGCGCCTGCAGGTGCAGACGCGCTCCCGGCTGGAGGTGAATTCGAGAGCACTGAAAGTCCGGCATGTGGGTATGAGGTTGGATGCATGGAATCAAGAATGGGTAAGTAGAAAGACCAGGCAAGACGTGAATGACGAGACGGAACCTTTCTTCAGGACTACTACACCAGCGAAACCTCCGTCGTCGAGATCCCATAGATATACGCTCGAGACGCCGCCCTCGAAGTACCTAGATAATCACACAATATGATAGTGTTAAGCAATGTATAATAACAGATGAATAATTATTTAGGAAGAATTACATCTCTCTATAAGTGTCGAATGCCTCGTTTGCTGCGATCTCGAGCTTCCGGAGCTTGGGCGAGGGCATGGTGCCATCTTCTAAAGGAGGGTCGTACTCGTTCGACCATGGAGAGCTTTAGCAAAAATAAAGCGATTACAGGACCACGCCCATAGTAACATTTGGATGTATACGCCGTCAGCACCTTGCATACAGTAACTCGTTTTCCCTTGGAGCAAAGTCGACGAAAGCCGCGACTTACCGGTAGCTGTCCCCATCGCGATTGTAGTCGCATCCCAGATACTCCCTGCCAGATTCACGATCAACCATGACCCGCAGTGGTTGGTCGACACTCCCGAGGAGATCATCCGCGAATTCTGGGCAAATACGGACGAGGGCGGCAACGTTCTCTTCCACCTTTGTGGGAGGAAGGCGCCTCATGAGGTCGAGCATGGAGTCGAGAAGCTCAGACATGGTTGCTGGACCACCTTCACGTATGCTCACGATGCGGATGAGCAAAGTCGATATCAGTCGGCAGACGAAGGGTAGGAGAAATATGAGAGGGCTGCAGAGCTTGGAATTCAACGTTCAGCGCTGGTCCGATGTAGATCTGCATATTTGTCCTTGATTGTTTTTATTTACATTGTGGCTCTTCCATCAGCCGCGCGAACGATTGTCCTACAATCTCTCTAAGGTTAGTACTAGTTGATAGTTTTCTGAGAGTCTTTAAATACAAGTTATGCGATTGCACACGACTAAACGACAAGGCTTGTGATAGATCAAGCATGATCAAACACGTAACAGACAATAGCTACAAGTATGGATACGGAGCTCTTAGTTTCCCCTAACGTGATCATAAGCTACATTTCGGAGTTCTTGGGAATGTGCAGCCCATTTATCGAAGTCAACACATATATCAGCGTCTTTGAGCATCTTCAGCTCGTACCTCATTTCCCTATACAACTGTAAAAGACTTTGTGCCTTTTTTGATGCAGAACGGTCATTGCCCTCACGCTCCCTTTCTTTCACCGTTTCGTAAATGAGCTTGCTGGCCTCCATCATTTGCACATAACAAGTGAAAACATATGCTGCAAGCATCTCGAACTCTCCTGAGGACAAGGGGCGATTTTTGTTGATGGAATGTGGGCCAGGACCATGAATAGTGGACATATAGAGCGGCGCATTCACATTAACTCTGCTAAATACCTCTCCCCATATTTCTTTCGTGCAACTGTGGATCTGCGACGCGTAGTTATTTGGCCGATCAAGTGGAACGGGAATCTCGTCAATATGAGAGTCGGCACCTGAGCGAATAATGTCAAGCTTAGCCTGCAGTTTCTTTTTACTGTCGTCGCTTTCTGGTTCTTCGTGCAAATGAAGCAGTTTGCGCCATCCTTCGACCATTTCGAAGTTTATAGCATAGGGTGACGTGTACTGTGGGTTTCCCATGATTAAACAACAGATCTGAGCTGCGCAGTGAGCCACTCCGTACGCATAGTGGAATGGTGGGCTATCTCCGGACTTCGGAAACCAGGAATCTTGCTCGTTGAAAGAGTGCTCATGCAACTTTTGGATGACAGACCCCAACGATAAGCTCGCAAGTAGACTGCTGCCCTTGCCAACCCGATTTGCCGCATCGTCCCGGTTCGACCCGTGGCGGCCTCCTCCATGACGCAACTCGAGTGCGTCGATAGCCTCCTTCATTTTCGCATATTGTCTGTGCGCCCAGTGTAGAGACGAGAACCACGGCGGAGAAATAGATTTATGCACTTTCTCCGCTAAAGAGTGAGCGTGCTCCAGCGCAGTCATGAGCCGGATGTAAGCTAGTAGAATAACGGTGGAAGTCCTATCGAGACTTTTCTCGACTATTTCGTCGTCTGTAGTAAGAGGCGATTGGCGCGTATCCTCCAATCGGCCATACACAGAATGGCAGTTCGTTTTCAATTGCTTGCAAATTTCTTTAAGAGTTTCAAAGTCATTGCTAGTTGCTGCACGGAGAAGATCTGGGTCATAAATGTCCAAAGTCTCGAAGAAGCTACGAACTTCATCCTTCGACCTCGTGGTCTGATCCATGGCGGGAATTGCTGCTATCACTGCGTCGCATTGAGCTAGGAAGGGATCGTGATTAGTTGTAGATGCCGAGAAGTCATAATCTGCAGGAAGCTGAAGAATATAAGAGCAGGTAGCGAGTGCCACGAGCACGATTAGGAAGGGTTGACGGATCTGGGGCTGGGGCCACGGCACGCCGCTTTGTCCCTCGGCAGAAATCTTTTCATTTGTAGACTCTTCGTCCCTCAGATATTTTTTGACGCACGCTCTGAATTCAGAGATTTTGTCGATGTTATAGGGTGCCGAAAGACGTGCAAGCGCAATGAACTTCTTGTTCGAAAGGTCAAGGCCCATTGTGACGCCAGCGTCTCCTATGGCCCTTCTCTTTGATGCATCATCATTGGGTGGTGAGTTACGAGGGCGCTTTCGGGAGCTTGAGCCTGCTCCTGTAGAGCCTGGGGTAATTGGAAGATCCTGTTTGGATGACATCGGATGGGTGCGAGTGAGGGTGAACTAGGAGAAAGATTGTGTATCGGATGAGGCGACCAAGTCTTCGCAAAATACTAGGTCCACTTAAGTAGTGAATGCTTACCTCCTTGGCATTCAGAGTAGGTTTTGCCTCCTATTATACAGTCGACTCGGGCTAGCAAATGCTTTATTGCACTTTCTCCATCCAGTCACTCCAGTATGAGTGGCACCAGTGACGACTGTAAAAGGACGTCCATATAGATTATGGCGTGCATTTATAGTTAGCCTTACGAGTAACGGCCGCCCTTGTCGTCTCCTTTTGATACCAGCTTCGAGGAGTCGATGAGACTTGGATACGCGTATAAAATGAAATAAAAGACGAACCTCCGTTTGCTTGAAGTCATTGAAGAAAGTCAAATGCTGACGTAAGTGGTATATCGGCATTCTCCGTCGCAAAGTCGTTTCTATGAGAAAGAAGACCACAATTGATGATTTGACATCAAAGCGAAGAAGATATGAATTCGTCATAACCAAGCGGATTCAACATAATTAGCAAGGCAAATAGAGCAGAGCATGCACGTCATAGCGTAAAACGTCGAGTAACAAATATTACAGGTCCGGTAAGAGACGGACAAACGTACAACAACAAAGAGACATTAAAAGTGGCGAAAATTGACGGGATAAACGTAAGGAATGAGATGCAATAGATTCTTAAAAAAGTGAAGAAGGGCGGAAAGTATTGAAATGAATAACTGAGAAAGGGGGAGGAATATATCGTGGTTGAAATCAGAAAGGAGGATAAATAGATCGGTAGATAGATGAGTATTGTCATGGGTGATGAAAGCTTTCAAACCTCCAAAGAAAAGGGCAAATGAACTACAATGTAGTGTAAGTGCAAATGGAAGGGACATATGAGAATGGAAAAAGGCGAAAGTTCCGAGCTTGACAAAAATAGGAAGTACGAAGGGAGTCTATGAAAGGGTTGAGAAAGATCCAAATGCCAACTGCTCGATGCAAATAAAATGGGGCGTGTTTCGATTTTAGAATAGGCGGGTATGCGCACGAACGTCAGTTTTTGAGAGCGTGAACGTGTATTCCACGAAATGCGAGGAGTGAGAGGCCACCTCCTTTGGGAGCCTTAGTTCATCATCTGATCTGATGCGATGCCGTCTCATGCTTTATACAAGAGAGGCTTCCTGCAGATATCCTCGGAAGATGGAGTCGCGCACTGTATGGTGGGAGTCGGCGTTAGTAAATGTGGATTAATCACTAGCAAGGAAAGAAGAAGCTGAACAACAGAAGGGAACGACTGTCATCCATAGATGGGAAATGATTTATGATAACATTTCGAGTCTGATTGTAGCCTGATGCAAACTGCATCAACCTATGCATATCAATCCACTCGGATCAGAGAGCGAAGAATAAGAAGCCTTGATGCTCTGTCAAAAGCTCCATTCCGTTCTGTAATCCATCTTGTTCTTTCCCATCCCAAGAAAGCAACGAAAGAAAAACAAAGCTCACCATTCCTAATTACACTCTGCGTTGTCGTCGTATCAACAACGCTTGTTTGATGTGTGTATAGCACACGATGTTCCTCGTTGTTTTTCCTGTGCACCTGCATGAAGTGTGTCCGGAAATAGTCGATCACAGCTTCGTACGTGCTCGGGCGGTTACCGTATGTCGGGATGCTGTTTGCGTGAGTTTGAGTATTGTTTGAGTTATGAGAGATGAACGACCATCATAATCGATATATTAACGAAAATGTTTTCATGCGCGAAAACATTGACAGATATGACCCAACGGGATCGAAAGTTCCGTAAGCCACAGGACGGACGTCAGGGAAGTCGATCAGCGACCGCATCGCAAGGGAAAACGCGAGATAGACACCGAAGGACGTGGGTTGCAGTGTTCCGATGATGCATGATGCGTTGATGGACGCACGCGGGAATGCGCAGTGCACGGAGAACGGGACAAAGTGGATGAGTCACCATTCGGCGAATTGAGGTGATGGCGTAATGAGTTGGTGATGCAGTTGAGTTTGGTTGGTTCGCGATAGCGATAAATGTCGATGAAACGTGAGGTGAGGTGTGATATTGATAGAATAGATGAGAATAAGAAAGCAAAGCACGATCAGTAAGACAAAAACAAGGAGCGCCAGAATAGGTAGAGCACTGAATAAAGGAAAATGACGCACTATCGTTTGACAGCCACACCCCCGGCTAGCTTTTGCTTCAATACATCTGTCTTATCTACAGCTTCTAATCAGTTTCAGGAGTAAATGGGGAAGGATACAAGAGCCAAGTGACCTCGTAATAATTGAACGTACTTAGGAAAAGGACAAGATGCACTCTCTTGAGTAATTCGTTGGAGCATATCGAAGTAAAAATTTGAAGGGAATCGTTGATCCGGTTCATTTTTGCGTCCTCTTCCAGATACTATAATCGAAGCCGGAAATCCACGTCAGGCTAAATCGCACAAAGGACAGAAAGGGACACAAACTTGATCAAACGCTGAGACTGGCGCCAAAAAGATGATGGCGTTGGCGTCGTCAAAATACGGCACCCACGTGTGCCTCTGCCCGCGCGCGCCACCAACATCGTACAGGTGCCAAAGGACCGAGCGTCCACTTATTTGGACGGTGAATTCGTGAGAGGCAATACCCATCGTTTGGAGGCGCGACCGCAGAATATCATCCGTGGAGGGTTTGTAGGACGAATCCGAGACACGGTCGATACTATGCATGAAGCTGGATGTGAAGTGACGAAGGAGGTGAGAAGAGGAAACAATGAGAGATTAGAATCTACTGGATTGGTAGTGGAATACTCACTGGTCCGCACTCTCCTGAAGTCGAAGCTTCCGTTTGTCGATGAGCATCCGTACGACGGGATGGGCCCATAACACTTTTACATCCTCCCGACATGCAAATAGCAGCCTCGACACCTTGTCAATCTCCTCCTGCGCATAGTCATTCAACCCCTTCCCTTTATCTTTTCTCTCCTCTTCATTGCCCTTCGGCCCATCTGTATCCCCGCTCTCTCCGAATCGCCTTTTCCTCCCTGAGACCGTCATCGTCGTCTGCCACCCGTTCCGTACATACACACCACCTCCACGTTTCTTAGCAAGCGCACCGACCTGAACACCGCCCGTGAGACGTTCCGCCAGGCTCGTCTCCGCTGTTAGAAGAGGACTGAGCCGGAGCTTGAGAGTAGCAAGTTCTGTTCGTTGGGCATTTGTCAAAGGCGGAATACCGATAGCCTCCTCGAGCGGAGGACTTGTATCCGTATCCTCCGCCATCGTAAGCATCTCTTCATTGACATTGCTCCCACTCGCGAGGGGTCCTGTTTGAGCCGGTGTGCCAGTGCCGGATGGGGATGCGCCGAGATTAAGGGCATCGAGAGCCTGGAGAACACGTTTGATAGTACGGACGACGTTGAAGTATACGACCGAGCGCCAGGAATCACGTTCCTCATCGAGCGAGTCGGGCGCATACATGAGCTGAAACTGTTTTTGGAGAGTCGACTTGCCGGACTCGGCTTGTCCGAGGAGCAAGAGCTAAGGAAACGAGAAAACACGATTCCATCAGTAAGATGCATCAGATAGTCGCGTGCAAAACAGGGTTCGATGACAAGAGGAGAAAGGAAGTGACAGGATGGTCATTGCAACGTGAAGATGAAACGCAGTGATGGTAGTGAGTACTCGGGAGAAAGACGGTTCATGCCGGTTTTAGGATCAACCATACTTTTGCGCATGTATCTGAGTTCGGAGAATGTCCTTCTCCAAATATTGGGGATGAATAGAGCTAGGGGAGCGTGTGGGGTGATGCGAAGACGAAGAAGTTGGGTTGTGTGGGAGACTAAATGCATTTGTAGCAAAGAAACGGGAGTACGGTTCCGCAGCCTCCTCTTCTGGGAATGCAAAAATATTGGGAATGTGGGGTCTCGTTTGTTTTTGGAATGAATGGCATGATAGGAGTTTGCAACCGGTCCAAGACGTATGCAGAGCGAGAAGCGGGGGGGAAAGGCAAGGCAGGGCATGATATACGCATAGAGGACGTTCAGCTCACCTTGACGGGGACTGCTGCGCGTTTTCTTTCTTCTCTCTCTTGACGAAGCTCATCGTCTATGCGATCCGAGATACGTTTAGCCTCGAGTTCAGCAGCGATACGAGAGTTGCGCTCGTCGTCTGATTCGAGAGGGGGAGGTCTAAGGACGAGAGACAATGGGTCATTATCCGAGTAGATTGTCGATGAGCGACTTTGAGTACGAATCATGTTGAAATTAGCAAGGTAGAGAGAGCGAAGAGGAAGAAAGGGAAGCGGAAGGAAGGGAAGTGATGGTGGAGGTAGGAGAGCAAGGTGGTATTTGTATGTTTCGAGAGGACTCGGGCTGATGATGAATGATGATGATGATCATTGCCTTGTTCTGTTTCTCGCCGACATCACTGCATAGCATTCAACTCAGCTCTCTCTCTGCCTCCGACGACCATGGTCAGTCAGTATCTCATCATTCTCGACTTTTCGTTCAATAACACTCAATTATTGTCTAGTCAGTCACTCTAAACACCACGCACGGTGAGCTCAAGGTATTTCCTTTATCTCTTTTTTTCATTTTTTTCTCTCTCTCTCTTCGTCTCCGCTTGCATATCAGCACCTCCGCGTACCTCAAACTCCTCCAACCGCACCAATAATCCTCTACCCACCAATTTATTCCTCGACCCCCATCTCCTCATCTTCACGTACAATCCATCGCTAACACCGCCGCTCTTTTGTCCCTTCCAACGGCATACACCGATGGTCACTTTTTCACCATCGTCCCAAGATCGAGCTTTTTTGCGAAGCCGTCCCAAACACCGCCGAGAACTTCCTCGCTCTTGCTGCATCCGGCGCTTACGATAATGTCAAGTTCCACCGCAACATCAAAGGATTCATGGCTCAGACCGGTGATCCAACCGGCACCGGAAAAGGTGGCCAGTCTATCTGGGGGAAGCCTTTTGACGATGAGATCAGGTCCACGTTGAAGGTGAGTCAGTGCTTGATCGTATGCTATAGGCGCCCACTGGACTCTTGTTCCTCGTGTCGTCGTGTCGTCGAAATCATGTTGGCTATTGCTTAAGATGGTGTGTGTTGTGTGGTCTGCTGAATTGACACAACGAAGCTCTGAACTGCGCAGCTGCTTGTCGCGTCTTCGTCTTAGCATAACGTTCTGGGTCCTCGCCATCTGAGCCCGCCCCGCTTTTCGCAACCCACCCCCATCGCAGTTCCATGCCCTCATCTTTCCTAATTTCGCATCCATTCCATCTCGCTTGTTATGAAACACTGACACCTAATTTTACTTCGCCCCGCAGTTCAACGCACGAGGAATCGTCGCAATGGCTAACTCCGGCCCCAATACGAACAAATCCCAATTTTTCATCACATACGCTAAACAAGCGCATCTTGACGGCAAGTATACGATTTTTGGAAAGTGAGTCGAGCATTCATCTCTTCTGATACCTTGCCCCTTCTTCCTTTTATTTTGGCGGGTCATGACCACGTTGGTGCTGGTCTTGTCGTTACCAGCCTCATTTGATGTTATTGACGTTCATATCCTTCAACTTACGAGTCGTTTCAATTGGGATCCGCCGCAGTACCAAGAGCTTTTACTCCAACTTCTCCCAATCTCCCATATTTGAGCCGCTCTTGACCCCTCCCGCTCTCCTTTGTTTTTTATACCCCTTCTAAGAATGGAAGTTAAAAAATAGACCAAGACTAACAGCCTCTGCCCTTGATTCATGCATTTTGATCATATCATCGTTGATCTCATCCAAATCAAATCATGCATTTATGTCTATTGATAACGTACTGAACCGGACATTTGAAGAGTCATCGACGGGGCGGACTCGACACTGGATGCCATCGAGCGCGAACAAGTTACGCCGAAGCACAGGCCCATCAAAGATATCGTCCTTACGCACGTAAGTCATTCGAACTGCTCTTTGAATTTTGATGAGACTATCGAGCCCTTCCTTTTACATTCCGAAATCGGTTCGTTTACGAATCGCCTTCTCCGGAACCTTTTACTATTTGTCCCCACGTCTTCCCCGTATCTACGATACTCTGCCCTTTGTTATGTCTGGCCCATTTACGTCTGAATTTCTTTTTCGGAAATCACCTTAATTGACCGCCCTTGTTCATGTAGGTGACGATACACGCGAACCCTATCGCAGATGCAACGCTCAGCAAATGAGCAGATCAAAACCATAGAATTCCTACCCCACTCCGCGCATCGCCTTTGCTCACAATCCGAGAATGCGCAATCCAAGGATCAAAACACGGAATCACCGAACACGAAGCATTAGCTGTGAATATATAAAATAAGAAAGAGGAATCCGGCGGACCAGGACCGAGAATCGCTTCCCTTTCGTTTCGTTTCAGTCGTATCGGCGTCGACAAAGCGCCATGAGAGGAGAGGAGAGGGGTTTCATCACTAAAGCAAAAGTGAAACTAGACTAAGTCCTATATCGGACCCTCGTCGGCGCCGCCCTCAAATCTTCGATTCTCGCCGCCATCGTGTTCTCTGGTTGGGGGTACTTCTGGGACGAAGCTTGTAGATACGCAGATATGTTTGTCCGATTGTATTGCGGATTAGATCCTGAGCTTGAAACTGAAACGAATTTTTTTTGAAAGAAGGTAGCGATAAGGGTCAAAGCCGAAATCTTTGTTTATAATCCACAGAAGTTTTGGAAGCACTTACCAATACTGTTACTGAGATTCGTGAAAGCGGAAAGAAACTCAGAGCTGGTGAACTTGGACTCGGACTCGCTGCCCTGGCCTAAGCCTATCTTGCAGTGCATAGCTCTATCTCGTGTCTGGAATAGTCACACTAATGGTGAGTAAGGTTCAACCACGTTAACGTTGGTAAGAGAGCACTGAATGTTTAACTCAAGCTTCGCTTGCTTCTGAACGCTAAATCATCGACCCAGACTGGACTCCGTCGCGTTCTCCGTCAATGACCGCGCTGCGCAACGCCACGATCATTGATGGATTGGTTGTCCTTTTCCCTCCCCCGACCACCGGTCGTCATCGCTGCTTGCATATTTCTTCTATGATAGTGACACAACGTCGATAACGCACACGAGCCATCGAGCGATCTTGTTACAATATTGGCAGCAAAGGGACCAATGCCCTTGATCAGGAATTAGTGCACTGGCACGCATCTGCTATCTACAGATCTTTTTTCTCGTGTAACTATGTCGCCGTGGGTATGTTCGCTCAGCGCTGGTACGAGGGGCAAGCTTGCGACTCAGAAGACCCGGATCAGGACGGGTATTGCTACTAGTACGCTGGCAATGCAATGTTCCGCATTCGACGGGGCGATGTACTAATACTGGAATTTCTGCGGAAGATGACCATGACCGTTGCAGTAATATATGATGCTGAGAGTTCCCAGTATTACTTTGCAGAATCTCAATGATAGATACTGTTGGTGACGCTGGGGCCCGTATGACTATGATAATTAATCTTATTTGAAGGACAAGAGATGCTGGAGGCTCTTCAACTTTTGAACATGTCTTTTGAGCTCCGGATCGTGCGCCGTTAATATTGCATAAGAAGCAGCCTGGCAAGAAGAATGCCCTTGTCTACTAGTAATAAGTTGAGGCCACAAAGTTGAGCTTGACATGACTTAATACTAGTTAATAGACTGAAATGAATGGGGTCTCGAGAAGAACCCAGTCAGTCCGACCCCCGCCACAGGCTTTGCAACGGAGAATGCCGATATACCACTTACGTCAGCAATAACCGACTTTTTTCGATGACTTCAAACAAACGGAGGTTCATCTTTCATTTCATTTCACACTCATGTCCGAGTCCCATCGACTTTTCGATGTTGATATCGAAAGGAGAAGACAAGGAAGGATCTACGTCTGCTACTCGTAAAGCTAACTATAAATGTCTACGATAATCCAGACGGACGTCCTTTTGTAGTTGCCACTGGTGCCACCCATACTGGAGTGACTGGATGGAGAAGGTGCAAAAAAGCATTTGCTAGCCCGAGTCGGCTGTATAATAGGAGGCAAAACTACTCTGAATGCCAAGGAGGTAAGCATTCACTGCTTAGGTGGACCTAGTATTTTGCGAAGACTTGGTCGCCTCATCCGATACACAATCTTTCTCCTAGTTCACCCTCACTCGCACCCATCCGATGTCATCCAAACAGGATCTTCCAAATCCCCTAAGCTCTACAGGCGCAGGCTCAAGCTCCCGAAAGCGCCCTCGTATCTCGCCACCCAATGATGACGCATCAAAGAGAAGGGCCACAGGAGACGCTGGCGTCACAATGGGTCTTGATTTTTCGAACAAGAAGTTCGTTGCACTTGCATGTCTTTCTGCATACGATAATATTGAAAAGATCTCGAAATTCGCTGCATCTATCGACAATTATCTCGAGAAGGAAAAATTGGTTAATACTAGGATTGCAGGCAAGGAACAAGAGGGTACTCCCTGGCCCCAGCCCCACATCCGTCGCCCCTTCCAACTTGCGCTCGTTTCGTCAGCAGCTTGTTATTATATTCTCGGCCTATTCTCAGATCATGATTTCTCTAATTCTATGCTTGATCGGGACTCGTTTCTGACGCGCTGCGACACTGCGGCGGCAGGATTGACTACCACAAATCAAACGTCGGAATCGAAGGGCGATGTTCACAATCTCTTCGAGACCTTGTCCATTTACGATCCCGACTTCCGCCGCGCAGCAACTGTTGACGACTTCCTAACTGTCAGAAGTATTATTAGCAAATTGCAGTCGGCCTGCCGCGCGATACAAGAGCATTTGAAAGAGCTTCACGAGGAGGCTTGGCAGACTCGTGCCACAGATAGAAGCAAGAAAGCCAAGGAATGCCTCGAGAAGGCGTCCTGCGTTATCTTGCTGGCCTACATTCGGTTCGGGACTACATTGGAGCGCGCCCATTCTCTTGCGGGGGAAGTTGAGCGATCAACTGCTCCTTCTTGGTTTTCATCTCTACGCTGGATGCATAGTCACTACAAAAAAATGAGTGATGCAGTCAAAGTTCTCGAGCTGCGCCGTGTCGAACAACCAGGGCATATAAGAAGCGACGAATCCCATCCCAACAATCAAAAGATTGATATGGGAAGCATTCTCCTTGCGAATTTATCGGCAAATTTTATAATCAACAGGTTGCGGGATCACTGCGACCGTGAGGCAGATACTTGGTTCCCAAGGAACAGCGACAGCCCTCAATTTCACAACGAATACGGAATGGTTCATTGCGCGGGTAAGATCTGCCTCATAATAATAGGAAAACCCAGCACGCCTGCATATGATACCATCCATATCGGTCGGCTTTCAGCGTGGCGGGAGATTTTTTCTCTCTGTAAGAAGACGGAGAATAGCGAGAATAATCAAGACATCCAGGCTCACCTCGACTCCATCTGCTCAAAGTATCCCGCTAGTATACACAACCTTCCTACCCCGCTTGACAGCAAAGGCAGCGGACGTACAGGCGCTGCACGCAGTTTTCATAGTCATGTCAAAACGCTTTGGGAAACACCGCTTGATAAAGCAAAAAAGAACATGCCACCCGCTTTGCTCACTTATATTGACCCTGACTCTGACTGGCCCGAACGCCCATTTTCCTCGAAGACATTCGAAAAGCTCGTGGCGTATTGCTTCACTTGCTACGTTCAGACGCTTGAAGCTGGCGCATGCATTTACAGGATGGTCGAAGAGAGAGGCCGACAAGGAAAAGATGGTGCAACGTCTAGGGAAGCCCAGAATATTCTTGAGGTGTATGGGGAGATGAGGGATGAATTTGAGATGCTCAAGGATGCTGGGTTCTGTGTTGATTTTGAGAAATGGGTGGCGTATTGTCAAACATTCCGAGATGTGGGTTACGACTACGCATAATGGCTATATAATTAGAATATGATATGATCAATGGTCGTAGGTCTAGTTGATTTCAACCCATCGGAATGAATGTCTTGTCGGAAATAAAGAATGCATTCTCTCGCTACCTCACCTGAAGAAACAGTGAAGATGAACTTGCACTGTTACGGTTCGCAGAGTTATAGCGCATTAATTCCGAGTAAGACCGATCTGAGATGACGAAGGATGGGATGCTCAGCCATCCTGCGGGAGTCTGTCCATTGATAGCGTGGCCATGTGGCAGTAGGCACTATAGATAGATAGTTGTGCACCAAGTATAGCGCGGTAGAAGACTTTATGTAGTGGCGTCTCAAGCTTCAAGTCGCCTTTCGGATCATGGTGCTCTGTTTAGGAGTAGGGAGACGAAGGAACCCCGAATTGTGTTCGTGAGACGACATTCAGCTTGAGCTCGTAATAGACAATCGGTTGATAATAGAACTCTCGGAGACTATGGAAAGAGGAGCATTTGAGAAGGGAGGGGATGATTGAATGTTGCGTTGCAGGAAGCAAGACATGCCGTCTAATTTTCAGAGGCACTGACTGAGCGCTTACCGGTGCTTTAAGTATGCAGCAACGACATGAGTGAAGAAGGTCAAGAGGTCAAGAGAGAGATGCGATGTTCTCCAATGGCTTGCTTTCCCGTTTCCGTTCCGGACTTTCCGGACGAGCCGATGAGCCAACCGGGTCGGGCCACCATCATCCGGATCAGAGCACGAGCGCGTCATCCGCTCTTTCCGTAGCTCATCCGAATCCCACTCCGTGTCAAGAACGGCACGGTCAAGCTCAAGCTCTAATTCGCTCACAGGAAGTGAAAGCACAGAATCAAAGTCATCAGCATAACTTTCAAACTTCTGCTTCCTCAGGTAGGCACTTGCGCCCGCACCAAGTACTACCTTTACCTCCCGCACCGCTCGTAAGAAGTATGTCGGCGATTTCCAAAGCTGCTGCGACGACGCAAGCTTCGACGCCTCCCACTGGCAATACTCGGCCGACTTTGGCTCAGATCTCGCCCTTGATAGATGATGGGGATGACTTGGTGCGCACACGTATCTTATTGGTCGGAACGAAATGGTATGTCCCTACCTACTCTTCATTCGGTTTCTGAGCATGGCGTTCATGTTTGTTGCACGTCTGGGGTGTGGAATGAAGGAGCGGAAAAACGAGCATTCGACGCGTTTTATTTGAGGATCTGAGTCCTAAAGAGACCTTCTACATTGAACCGACTTCGAGATTGACCAAGCATAAAGTAGAGTGCGTCCCATGCATTCAATGTATATGTATCCGACAAGTTATCTGACCAAACCTTGTCCACCAAGCTCCTTCATACCGCTAGAAATATGGGACTGCCCAGGCTCAGCGACAGTGGAATCTCTCGGGGTCCCACTCTCAATTTTCGCTTCCATCATTTTCGTCATTGACATACAGGACTCTTATTCGCAGCCTATAATGAAACTAATAGAACTTTTCGTAGCGGCGTTCCAGGAGAACCCAGGTGTGAACCTTGAGGTTTTTATACATAAGGCGGAGGCCTTAACGGAGGAGTACCGTACAGGTGAAAATACTCTATCTATTGCGCCTTCCCAGCGAGCTCATGCATGCATGTACATTTCCAGATACTTTTCGACATATACAAAATCGAGTCCTCGACGAGCTAGCAGACTTGCCACCCCTCACCTTGAACGTGCCAATTTCCTCACCAACCTCTCCTGCACCTCCATCCCCCACGGACAACACCTACGACCCTATGCAGCTCCCAATTATCTTCTACTCTACATCCGTATACGATCATTCCCTTCACGACGCATTCTCGCGCGTATTCACTCGCATACTCTCCGCAGGAACGCTTCCTTACGTTGAAGAGCTATTGAACGCGTTCATCGCGTCCTCGTCGTCGAGCAAAGCTTTCTTGTTCGACACGCAAGCGAGGTTCTTTATTGCGACCGACAGTTCGCCGGTCGATAGCGTCACGTTCGGGCTCTGCTGCGATTACGTGCATATGTTGAGCCAATTCCAGAATCTGTACAAGTTCGTTTTCTTCTTCTTTCAATTATGAACAGAGACTCACGGCATTGACGTACTGTAGATCTGCCATAGCCTCTCCAACAACCCACATCCGCCGCACTTCAATCCTCCTACCTTCTCCATCTCCTCCCCACCCAGCATCTACGGATGCCTCTCAACCTTCCAGTCCACGCCAATCCAAGGGTTATCTCACACAATCTCCTCAATCACTTTCCGCAGCCGTCTCCCGTTCCCCTACTCCAACCCACACAAAGAACGCTTCAACTGCCGCCAGTGCTCGGCCAGTGTCGCCGTCAGGTGCTGGCGCTGGTACCAATACCGGGACAGGACCTGGAACCCCACTTGTCCGTTCCCGATCTAGCACTATGGGAAAAGCTGCCGCAGCACTTGCAGATCTCGCGGACGCCTCTACTTCCAGTGCATTAACGACTGCCACTGTCACTGCAAATACGCAAACACCTTTACTGCCGGCTCCCAATCTCAACGTAAATGCCGGCAACAACACAAGTGCGAACTTGTCCGCTAGCTTAAATATGCATGTGGTGAATGGACAACTGAAGAGGAAAGCGGTGTTTCACCCGTCGAGCGCGGTGAGCTTGACACCATATACGACGCTTGTATTCCACGCTGTGACGCCTGTACCGAAACTTGCACTCGTAGCGCTGTTGCCGACGAATGTGTGGGAGGGGAAGCGTGGGCTAGTGGAGTTTAACATCGTTTATTTCAGGTACGCGTTTCAGAGTAATGACATTGGACAGAAACGTTTAAGACTGACGTGATATTATCTTTCGCCGAGTAGGGAAGGTGTGCAGGAGATCTATGATCTCGAGCAGGAAACGAGGAGAAAAGTGAAGACAAAGACTAAACAGGCTATGGGAGGCCCCGGGCCTGGGCAAGGCATGACAAGCGGGGGCCTGAAGAGGACCAAGTCGGATGCTCGCAAATAGTCGCCGAAACCAGAGATTGCTTCGCTTCAGCTGACGTGCGGTATACCACCCGCGCTACTTTGATTACCTTATGTTCTACTTAGCGTCTCTTGTTTATCATCAAGTGATTCCGTATGCAGGGACTACAGCTGATCTAAACGAGCTGTCTTTGGCAAAGTTTCCTGGTGCTGACCCTTGGTCAGAATTGAGCATTCCATTCTCAATTTACAGTTTCCTATGGGGTGCGGGAGAGTTATCAAGATCACGGATGGTGTCTTGCAAATGGGAGTAATGAATAAATAAAAAGCATTGGAGGAGCTCTGAATCGGAGTGGGTGGAGACAAGTTTGCTTAGTAAGCGTTTTCCGTTTCGGGGGCAGCCTACGCGATATGCGATGTTCGTCTTTTCACCTCAGTGAAGCAGTCCCGGCAAGAAAGTATTTGAGTCTGCAAAATCCGTTTTCCATGTACAGTTATACATACTATCATTGGCCCCCTTCTTAACCAAAACGCCCCCCCTGCCTCCCACTCCTTCCTCGCTTGACCGATCCCTCCGGTTTTTCTACTGAACCTTCTCTACTTGTATATCTAGTCCGTGAAAGAATTTAAGATTTTTTTGTTAGAGAAATTATTGAGAAAATTGGCGGGGGGAAAATGGGGGGGAGTTTAACCAATGGGTCACACCGGGTCACAGCGGAAACTTCAGGGAACAGCATGAAGTTGCAGTAGGCGAAGAAGTCACGGGACAGGGAGCTTCCAAATCGGAATGACTGTCACCTCTGTTCCCCCTTCCCATCCTCCTCTTCACAATTCCAACCCACCATCTGCTTTTCAAGTCTTCGGGTGTAAATTTTAAGTACATAGGTACTATATCTATGTACAGTAGAGTTTTCAGGAAAAAATATCCAGATTTGCACTCTTTAGATGTTCCGAAAGGATCCCCCTTGGTCAACAAGCCATTATATGCACTGTTTCTCTTGCTCGGCTTCACTTTTTATCACTCTAATTGCGCAATATAGGTGTATTTGAAAGTATTTATACATATGAATTTTTTGAAGATGTCTTTGTGTTGAAGTAAACACTACTTACTTAATCATTCTTACTTAATTGTATTTGTAATTCTCTCACGGTCTCCTAAATATG